>CM031244.1:442067807-442164451 GCA_018340775.1 Taxus wallichiana var. yunnanensis
AATGTAATAATTAATATCACCATTGTGTATATCATGAAAAATAGGCAAGTTGAAAAAAACCATCTTCCCAACCTTCACGGATCAAAATTTATGAGGCTCGAAAGAAATGTACTCCAAAAAGGGCTCAATGGTGAAATTCTAGTCATTGGGGGTTAAAAATGCTTAGTAGGTGGTTATATGGCGGGCCATGAGGTTGAGTGCATGTCGCGGGGGCTAGATGGTGGTCATATGGGCTATTAAGGGATGACTACGAATAGCATGCAGAATGCACCAATGGTGCTAAGTGTGCAAAAAAACCAAAATTGTGTTGAAACTTCAAACACACACCACATGTATCTCGATGCTCCATTATTTTCATACCAATACTTTTCAGAAAGATCTTGAAGAGAGGAATCTAAAAATATACTTTTAAGCCCATGATATTGTAGATAAATGAAAAAAACATTGATTGTATTCTATGTTACTCCTTGTTTTCCATGTAGATCTAAACTTTCAAAAAATCATAGAAAATCACCATGTGCTCCCAAATATATATGTTTTTAAATTTTATTTTCTACGTAGATTTAAAAAAATGCTAGATCAATTTTTACATTTTTCCATAAACTTAAAATACCCAAAAAATTACCCTATAAAAACAATTTTAACAAACAAAAATACCTATTGGGTAATTTTGAAAGCCCACAACGTGGATTGGATCAAAAAAATCTTAGGGATTGGGAAGAAATATGTTAATTTGAAATTTGATGAAGTTGTAGAAATCCACAACTCAAAAATCCTCCAAAATGAATTTGAGATCCACACAAACACTCAAGAATAGAAAAATGTAAAATCTCTTAAAAAAACTCTTCTTCATTCAAATCTATAACCAATTATGCATATAAATATGAATTAAAATATAATTTTGAGAAAATTATGAGATGTAGATTGCATAAGATGCTCTAATACCATATAATAATTGAGGAGGGATCATACCCATTTGTTTTTAGTTTTGTCTAAAAACTTAAAAACCAAAAACCCTTATAAAAGTAATTTTGGCTCAAACAAAAACACACATCACATATTTTTGAAAACCCATAATGGATTTGGGGACAAACTTATTAAAAATGAGAGTGCATTTTTATGACAACATATAACAATTTTTATAATTTCATGCCATAGGTTATAATGGTTATCAATACTTTTAGTCAATATTCTTGTAGGCTACATGCATATGATTATTTTTTTTGGAAAAAGGGTAAAAGTGGGGGTTTTGAAAGGACCCGCATCCTTGTACAAAAGTCCCTTAAGGCCGAATAGAGCAATGAAGCATAACAGAGATGAAGCCCATGCAGACAACAAAAGACCAAAGGTCACTAAAGCTCTAATGAGCGGTACAATATACAAGATGTGAATAAAAAGAAACACTGAAGCTCCCACAATTTTGGCAATATACTTGACAATTTACCCCTGAGGATCCCAACCATGGGATCATAATCTCATTTTAGGAAAAGAATTTCCTTTCTTTTTTCTATTTACGATTGTCCAACCATCACTCCTATTAGGATCTAAATTTTCATCTGGATGTATTGGAAGTTGAATTTCAAAGATCTCCTTTGTTCCAACATTTGACTCCTTCAAGATTCAATTTTTAGAACAACTAGATCTGCTTCTGATGAAGGGAGTGTCAACACTCACTCCATCGACAAAAAATGACCCCACCAACTCCACCACGGGGGAAACTTGAGTCTCAACTAGTAGATGAATCTCCCTTTCATCTAAATCAGGGTCTTCGCGAACCTCTGCCGAATCTTTCGAAGAGGAATCTGAATCATCCCCAACAACCAACAGGCTAGGTTGGGAATCCTTCCACCAAGAAAATTTTTCCTTCACCTTCTGTTTCACTTTCTGACACTTTGAAGCAAGATGACCCAAGGAAAAACATTTCTGCATTTGAAGGGAAAGCCTTCATAGTCAAGAGGTTGTGTCCAAATCCTATCCAAAACTTTGAGTTCAATGGAAGTGGGTAGATCAAGAGAGGTATCCAGATCCACCAAGATGTGAGCATAGGTAGTATGGGTGTAAAGTTTTGTTTTAGAATTAATGGACAAACACATGCCCAATGCATTAGCCAATAACAATCAAAATCTCCTTCCCCAAAACTTCAAGTGGGAGACGAGGTAAATGAACCCATATAGGCTTGAAATTGAATGCAATGGTGAGTGGATTGAAGGACGAAAACCATGATTTCATCAACAAATGGTGATTCTGTAGTTCCCAAAGCTTGGAAAGGATAACATCTCTATCTTCAACAACATTGAAAACCACAATAAAAACCCCTTACACAGGAGTAAATGTCAACTTTACCTTTCAAGAGAGGACACCAATTCAGGAAATCCAAGAGTGAAGAAGTGACAACCGGGTGCCGGGGCCATTAAAACGACAAATCAACCCTAGGTTGGAGAAAAAAATTTCTACTTGTAACACCGACTCCCAAAAGAAACCAGGAGAGATTTTGGTAGTGGTAAGCGGTTTAGAATATGTAGAAACAGATGTCACATTCACAACATAAAAATGAGTGATTCATAAAGGGAGCTTGTTGTGATTGAACAACCCCAACAAAACCCACCTTCCCATCTACAAAGATCAAATCAAACCAAGCCCGTAAGTAGAAACCCCGGACCCACTATCGAACAAGACTTTCACATGAATGAAATCAAGTAGAACCCAAAATTGAGCCATAATTCGGGAGAGATAGGCACAAACCACTCCTGCCCTCAACCATGCCATTAGGGTACCAGAGACACATCTTGTGCAAGGAATCGCCGAGGGCCAATGCCGTCAAAACTAGATCTAGGGTAAGAAAAGGGGAAGAAGACGAGGAAGAGATCGGAGCCATATTCCCGTGAACAATGGACATCACCGTTAAAAAAATGCTACAATTTCTCGTAAGGATACAAGATATTATTATAACAAAACATGTTGAAATAATGTTTTGTAGCTTACTTTACAATTAGCCCAATTCGATGATACATGGTTCATTTTTACATGAACATTTCTTATTAGAGGGGCAACCCTTTTGTAATTCATCAATCTATTTTCGTAACATCATATTTCCTTTTTAAATATATTTGTTGGATATTATATTTTTAATTTATTTTCTTTTGTTACTCTATTTTAGTTATTTTATTTTGTTGTTTTTTTGAAACATGGAAAATTATGGAATTGCTATATTTTTCATATTAATTTTCAATTATGTTATATTTTTATGAACCTTGTACTTTAATTATTTTTTCAAAATATTTATAATGTAATTATTTAAAGAATTTCTTTAGATATGTGCAATAAGCTACCATTTTTATAGGTAAATAGAGGGTTGATGGATCCCTTTCCCATATATTTCATGTAAATTGAAGCGGTACAATGCAACATGTGATTCATAGTTAGCCTCCAAGATCATGAAAATCCCATTGAATGAGCAAAATAGGGTGGGAACTTATGTCGTTCCCTCCTAGATTTATTTCTAATTCACTATAGAACAAAATTAGTGAAAATCTATGTTAACCGTTACAATAGAAAACTCAAAATTACATATACAATATACTGTTATATCCATACCCAAATAATGTTAAGACACCAACCAAGAGATAGGAATCTTGGTAACTCCTACTCTACTTCGAGCCTCGTCCAACATTATTGAAAACTCATTATGCATATACAAGTGACCACCTAGATTAACATTACATCCCGATCTTCCTACCACTTGAAGAAAAAGCTTATAGGCCTCAATTGCTTTGATCCTATTCCACTTATGGATTTATGGGCTAAATGGGAGGAGTGGTTTTTTCAAGGTGATAGAATCAATGTTGGGGAGGGAGATGCCAGTGGAAGACCCGACATCTACCACACATAAATGCTTTAGTGATTCACCTTATAGAACCACTTTATCTACCTTTCTCATCCAATATTATTTCTTAGAGTCTATATGTATTAGAGGCATGCATATTATATATTGTTGCCTCTAGAGATGCAAATGAATTGAGGATTCCTTCTACCCATTTCAATTTTTTTGTGTGCTCTCTCTTGTTGATGAATGTTAAATGTTAACAAATTGGTGATTCAAGTATCATAATTTCACACTTTCAACTTAATGAAGATGATGCGAGTGTTCCTATGTCATTTCGATAGAAGTAATTTTTCTAACTTGATGCACATTTATAGTGCTTCAATTGTAATCATACAATACCAATGCCATCCACTTTAGATATTTTGAATGTTTTTGATATTTAGCCACTCTATGGTAATGGTCATGTTGGTAAGATAGATATATAATATAGCAAGGAAAGTCCTGTATTGTTTAGGGTGTGAGGAAATTTATATGATGAGGAGCATTAAACACATACAAGTATAAATAGTGCACATTATATTGGGTCATTGCACTAATATAACACCAAATTTATATTATGTGCATTATACATATATAGAAAGACTACCAATCAATTTATCAAAATAAAATTTAATTCTCATCAAAATAATATAAAGTGACTTGAGAGTGAGATTTTATTTATGTCCACAAGACCAAAATACACTTTATAGACACTTTGTATTTGTCTCATTATGATTTCTATTTCCCAATGTGTCCACGAATTTATGAGATGTGGTGCCCCACAGCTGACCTTGTTTAAGCCTCTCTCTCCTCAAATTAATAATGCTAATAATTATCATCTTTTGCAAATCCCACCTTTCCAAATTGAGGAAACCTACCACTTTATAAATCCTTCAACATATCTCTTAATCTTACCCTGTTTCATCCATTTTTCTTTGGTTCGTTATTTTTATTGACTTTTTGTTTTCCTTTCCAAGCTGACTATTATTAATTTCCTTCCAAATTGATATTTATTAAAGAAAAGGTTTTCAACAATCTTATCATTTCATGTGATTTTGTTTGTCCCTAATGATGGGTCCAGATTTGTGACCTAAAACGTTGGACTTCTCTAAACTCTTACACAATTGATAAAATGAGCACTTTGTTAAATCATGGAAAAAGGCTTCATATAGACAACATATATTTTAATGGTTTTCTTGTATTTAGCCTTAAAATATTTTTTTAACTACGACAAAGATGCATTTTCAAGTTTAATAGGTGTTAACACGACCATCATGTGGGTATCAAAATTCATGGGAAGCAAATGCAAATTGTGTGGTCATTAACATCAATGGAAGAGCCTATCCATAACATATGTTTGCAAGGTTTAATGGCTAACCAACAATATGTTGTTTACCACTTTTTTGGGGTGATTTTTGATTAGTTTGTTGGCCATTCAACCCTGCAAACATATGTCATCTTTAGGATGAGTTGACGCCAACATGTACTTTTAAAATATATAAATCATTTATGTATTTAGCCTTAAAATACTTCCAATATTAATATATCCTTATCCCTTAAAATTTCGATTTAAATTATAATTGTCAATTTATATTTATTTATATCTAAATAATATGAATAAATTATATTTAATTAAATGAAAGGATGCATTCTAGATTTATTTATATTATAAAAATTAGCAAAATATCATAAATACATCTAGTAAATGCTTAAACTTATCAATCTCAAGGTCCTTATCTTCTCGTTTTTAACATACCACAATTATTAATAACGTCACTATCTTCTTCAAAATATTTTCCTAAAATGGTGACAAATGGTCTCAATCTAGCTACACAAATGTGTAAGACTTGGAAAAATTATTTGTGGAGATGGAAAAAGGGCTCCAAACTCCACCGTATATGGCCCAGATATTACATTCTTTGATTAATTTCTTCTGAAAAGGTAAAATATTCTTAGTAATTATCAAATAAGGTTAGAATGAAAAGTAAACACACTCACAAATATTACAACCCATAACCCCTCCTAACTATTATTGTAGAATGCCTCTTAGTGTAAGAATCAATATACCAATAAAGTAAATGATAATAAACATATATCAAAAAATACACTAATGTGAAAAAGAATTTGTTTTGTAAAGTGAACTTGTAATCTATATACAAGATATAAATCATACTATATATAAAGACTACTATATATATCTTAAATAAATTTATATAAAAATTCCAAGAGATAAATCGCAAGGCTCTCATCTTGGATTTTTAGCATACCACAATCATTAATAAGTTGCTTATATTCTTCTCAAATTTCGCATATAATTGTGGAAAATGGTGTCATGATAAATAAAGTCACTACTATATAGTGTACAAAAAACATCAAAATTTGTGTCGATTTGTGTTTTATGTTTTATTTTTCATTTTTAATGTCGTTTCCGATGCAAAGATGACACAAAAATGTGTAGGCAAAAGGTGACACTATTTGTTTCATCTCTGCACCACATTTACGTCGCAATAATTCTAAACTTAAAAAAAAAATTCGGGCCCATCTTCACCATTTTAATTATTATTTAGTCTATGTGCTCTGCCAAAATGTCGAAAAAATACACTTTTGCAAAAACATGTTAGGGGTTAAATGTAGAGGAGGGAAAATAGGCAGAGGAGGAAAGGAAAGACAATTTTTTTGGAAGCTATGCATAACGTTTGAAGAGGAGGAAGAACATGATAGAGACAAGAGAAGAAAACACCTATGTAACGAGGAGATGTAAGAGGAGGAATACTACATGGATAAAAGAAGAAAGGTATGTATATTGTTTTAATTTCACTTTTTGTATAGTTCAAAAATTTATTTTACTGGAAAAATACCAAATTCTATAGAAAAAGAAAATCATAGTTTAAAAATAGCAAAAACAACAAACCCTAACCGAAAAATACAACAAACCCTAACAAAAATTGTAGTAAAAAATATAGAAAAGTTTAGTAAAAATTAGTAAACCCTAGCCCAAAATACAACAAAGTCTAGCCTAAAAATAGCTAATATTAACTAAACATACTATGAAAACAAATAACAAACCCTAAAAAAGGTAGGAAACTCTATAACAAAACAAACAATCATTTTTTTAGAAAACTAGAAAAAGAATTACTCTACAAAATAGACATCAAACCCTATTAACAAATACCAAATCGTAGCAAACTAACCTAAGAAAACAAACAAAATATAGTAAAAAAGCAACAAATCCTTGCAAAAAAAAACCTACAAAAACAAACAAACCCTAAAAAAGGTAGGAAACTCTATAAAAATACAAACAAACACATATTTTTAGAAAACTAGAAAAAAATTACTCTACAAAATAGACATCAAACCCTAGTAACAAATACCAAATTGTAGCAAAATAACCTAAGAAAACAAACAAAGTATACTAAAAAATAGCAAATCCTTACAAAAAAACCTACAAAAACAAACAACAAAGCTTCACAACAAATAAAAACCATAGCATGTTTTAGTACAAAAAATGTTATGTTTTTTGTATTTAATAAATTGTTTTTATTTGTTTTTTCAATATTAGGCACATAAAAACAAGAAATCCTATGATCATCAGTCAATTTTTTTGAAAAGGGCGTTACACAATGTGATGTGTGGTGAAAGAAATGTGTGTGAAGCTATCACACAAGATATAAAGTACTTTTCCCTTCCATACAACACTAGTGATGTGCCTCAACATTCATATCATGGACATCGAGATTCATGTGTACCATATTCTGATATGCATCGACGATCCTCAAGTGATAAAATTCTTGAGACTAACGTTCTTGTTTCACATGATATAATGAAACTAAGGAGGTAATATTTTATTTTATTTATTTGTAGTCATGATTAAAAATTTATTTTATAATTTATTAGGTTTTTAATTTATTAGATTTTTAAATTTATCATATCATTGTAGATCCTCCTTTTTAGTGCTAGTGTATTTTCAACCCCCTACATCTCATGATCACGATCAAGAGTGATGACATTTTCAAGGTGACCTATCATGTTTCACTTGCTTCAAGGGAGGCAAGGAGGTAAAATGTTATTTTTCTATATATTTTTTTATAGTTATATTATGAAATTATTTTTAAAATTTATTTGATATTTTATAATTTATTGAATTTTTTTATTTAATGTATAATTGCATATCCTCTTTAGTGCTAGTGTTATCACAACATCGTACATCTCATGATCGATGATCCATAAGTGGTGACATTTATGAGGCAACCTATCATGATTCCCCCACTTTAAGGGAGACAAGAAGGTAAAATGTTATTTATTTCTATATTATTTTACTCATATTCAGAACTTATATTTAGAATTTATTTATTTTTTTAATTTATTAAATAATCACATATCATCGTCTTCCGTACCAATGTCTTCCTTGCAACCACATAAATCAAGGGTGCTTGTCAATTTAAATGATAGAAACCACCCCCACAAGTGTTGAGGAGGTGTTTCCTACAACAATGAGGGGGATACAAAATCTCCACTTGATTTTGAGGAGGACCGACCATCTTGTCTAACACTGAATGAGTACAAGTATCGAGTATGGGGGAGTTTTCATGTGAAATTGTATATGAACCATGACATGAAAATATTACAAGATGTTTGTGGCAAGTAAGTATTAGTTTACATTTTGTTTTAATTAATTTTTATTTATCATGTTATTGAATTTGTTAAAACTTTAAATTACTTTAATTTTGTTATTTTCTTTTAGGTACTTCAAAAAAAATTATTATGTGAGAAAAATACTATTTATTGAAAATTGTCAATTGAAACACAAATCAAAACTAATTAAACAAAGGAAATAGTTGGTTGTGTCTACTAAAAAGAGTTTGGTAGTGCCTACTATGATGTGGGCATTATTGAAAAAATTGCAACAAAGAGGCACTTAAGAGGATGAGGCAACATATATGGGTATGAAAACAAAATAAATTAAAATGATGTTTTATATTTCTTTTTTATATTAATTTATGACCAATTTAATGTGCAAGAGAATTACAGGGGTAATACACATGAGGAGAGACTAGCATGCCTTTTGGCATGAATGCATCTTCGTGGAAAATACAATGTGAAAAGTGGCTCAAATGGGACATAGAATAGCTTCGGTAATTTAGAAAAATAATGATATAAAATTTAAAAATTGTGTTTTCATCAAATTCATTAATTCAAAGTTTTTTTATATTGTATTATATTAATATAGGGTCCAAAGTATCTATGACAAATCCCACCAAGCCATAATGAGTTAGGGAAGTTGGTGACTCTTCATTCATGGACAAATGAATATAGATGAGGTTGCTTGCAATGTTGTAAGTTTATTTAAATAATGTAGTAAACACAATTTATTAATTCATATCTCAATTATATTTATAACTTTAAATAAATTTTATAGGAGAAGATGTATGACTTCAAAGCCATTGAAAGTACAGGCACAACTCAAAACCCTTGGACTGAACACCAATGCATTCAACACATGGGAACATTCTCGCGGGTTTTTGCCGATAAGATGTCATTAATTTCTTAAATAATTACTAAAATCAAGTAGGTAAAAAAATGAATTTTAAATGTCCTTCACTTTTAGTTGATGGCCCTGACTTTAGAGAGGGTACTAATGATGATGATCTTGACTATGACTATGATAACCCATCATTACATGGAATAGAACACAACTCAAACAATATAGACAATGAGTACATAGATTATGATGATGATGATGATGATAATGAGCTCTTAGATGATGACGACGAGTAGTTGATGATTTAACTAGTTTGTAGTAGTAGTTGTTTTACATAAGTTATAATTCAAATTCATATTATTGTATTGTACATGAGAAATTAACTATTTTCTCATATTCATGAGTACATTGTTATCTTTGTCATTAACTTACCTAAAACATGATTTTATGTTTGAAAATAGCATATGTTATTTTAGTAATGTTAAGTTCATTTAGAAAATATGTAATTTTATTTAGCATTGTAATTTACATTTAAAAATACAATTTTATATTTTAATCGTCATTATTTTGTGTAAATGTTATTTCTTATTAATTTGTGTTTGTTTGATTGGTATTGAATATTAGTTTTTAGTATGCATACCAAAAATTTAACACACCACAACTTTGTTTTACATTCACAAGCATTACAAATTTTATATATATATATCATGTTTGAAATAATTCAAAGGGACTTTGCATCACTTGTTATTATGATAGTGGTCTAATTGGCGTCATGAATATGCATCGTAAATGCATGGAAAAAGCAACACAACGTTGGCATAAATCTAGTGTAAAAGTGACGCTAATTCAATGCAACTAAAATTATCTAGCCAAGCCATTTTTACGTCACTTTTGTACTACAAAATTTGATGTGATTTATTGCGAAGAAACAAATTGAAAAACACCTAAAAGGTTGATTTACGATGCAAAAGAGACAAAATATGTTACTATTCACACATTGTGTAGTAACGACTAATGTGAAATGCCTAATTGCCATTATAGAATGCATTTTGGCATAATAATCCTAATGTGTACATTATAAAGGGTAATAATTTAAAATTACCATCAATAAAAAATCTCAAGTTCCTTGTCAAACACCTTTCCAACATTCCCAAAGGGACAATGCTAAACTTGATCTCATTGTTGAACATTATGGTCATCGCATAAAGGTGGCTAGTGGACATAATCCAAATGATAACCTAAACCCACCTAACCTAAATAATCATAGGCTTTTAACTTCTTTTCCACACCCCCAAAACCTTTATCACAACATGTGGTCCACTACTCTTGCTACTTCACAATCCCTAAGCACATTAATCACTAATATTCCACTCATTGCCACCCTTAAGTGATACCACCACCGAATCCAAACCTAATTTTGTTTTAGAATACCTATGACAACCATCATTGCCCCCATTCAATGACCACCTCTCTTTTGGTGGTTATCCATAATCGCACATCAATCACTCCATCCCTTCATAGTTACCTTATAATTTAGTAATCCAAATGACAACCTCAAGCAACAATATAAATAATAAGATATGTTACTATTGAGTAAGAGACATAAAAAATAAATACATTTTTAAACCCATGGAGAAACTCACCAACCATTTGTAGACACCTTAAAAATACATACATATTCTATCCCGCTTCTATCTAGTTAGAATTAATTAAATTAATTCTATCTCACACATTACTACACCCCTTTGGAATTAATTAAATTAATTCCATCATTCAAATATTCCCCTTTAGAATTAATTAAAATTAATTCTATTACCTAAGCTATATTCCTACCTTTTGGAATTAAATAATTTAATTCTAACTTGCCTTTGAAATTAATTAAATTAATTCTTACACACTCTAGCTAATATAATTAAGCTTTTATTTATTTAAATGGTTAATTATCTTCTCACAATTAAATTAATTAATTTAATTTAATTCTACAATTCTCTTGAAATTAATTAAATTAATTCCTAACACCTTTCTAGCTATATATAATTAAACATTTATTAATTTAAATGGTTAATTACCTCATCACAATTAAATACTAATTAAATTTAATTATTTAATTCCACCTATTTCATCAACAACCATTTGGACTCCACATTCTCATACTAGTTAACTATACTTCTAGAATCCTAGAAAGGTGGATGCAACTTCTACAATTAATTAATTTACTGCCCCTAAATGCCCCGGAACTACTGCAACCTCCTCCAATGCTATTTTTAGCATGTGCATTCAACTATGTTCAACCAACTTCCAACTACTTCGCCTATAAAATATATGCTTACACTCTATCAAATCCACTTGAATTCACAATACAATAACTCTATTAAATTTCTAAACCAAATTATTGTGTTCGTAGAAATTGCACTCACATTTGGAGGCCATTGAAGAGCACCCACATTCATTTACAAGGTTCAAAAACAAAGTTTCTACAAACTTACTTGAGGTTTACACTCGAAGGATTACAAAGAGATTTGCATTGTGTTTGTTTATCTTTCATTATTGTGATTTTTCCTTGTTTGAATTTTTACACAACGGATCCAACAAGAGTGTCAAAGAGTTGCTTTAACTTTGCTTTTCTAGTCTGATCCTATTCCCACTTGGGAGCATTTGCATCTACTTAATCATCATTGTGGCACACATTAGGGGCATAGTTGATTGTCTTCTTTTTTGAATTTGTGTTGCATTGTTGATGTTTACTTTTTGGACCACTTGCAAGTAGTGTGATTACATCTTGGTTCCTTTGTAACCCTGATGTTTGCACCTACTATGTATATTGGGTTTATTTTTCTGTTTTTATCTTTTCTTTGTTGTGTGTGATTTCTTACACGCAGCTGGGTTAACCATCTGTATTATTTTATAATCATGGTGACAACTCTATTGTGCAACAAAAAAATAAGGTTACTCTAAAATTATTCTCCAAATGACGCTCATGCTACGAGCACAATCCTTTCCCATCCTTGTTCTAATCCCTTGTCTTCTTCCTATCAAGCGGTTGTCCACCACTTTGTTGCATCACCCACCCACTTGAGGGGGCATTCCTCTACCATTTTAATCGTTGGGGCATCCTAATGCTTCATTTCTTGGGGCATCCAAATGCTTCACATATTTTCACTCATTGATCTGCATGCGTCTACTATCTTTAAAGCAATATTACTTTGCAATAACACTTAAAAGAGGGGAAAATGTAGACACCCTAAAAATACATACATATTCTATCCCACTTCTATCCAATTAGAATTAATTAAATTAATTCTTATTGGTATAAAAAGATATTTACACAATAAAACAATAGATTTCTTCTTAATATTAATCATGCTAATACAATGGCTATTATATAGCCAGAGGAATGTTATTGAACAACTTCCTATAAAATAAAAAGTATACAAAATTAATAACCTTCCCGTACTAATATATTGTTATACATTTGTTATAACAATATAAACATACTAACCAATTATAATAAACTAACAACCATGTGAATACTAACTCCTAACATTCCCCCTTAGTGTTTACATGGTAGAAAAACATCCACACGCTCCTCTGCAGTATTTATTCACATCTATGTGGCATGTCCAACTGCGTGACTCATGACCTTGATCCAAAAGAAAGGCTCACTCCTTCCATGGTTTTAAACAGGCTTACCACAAACCTTGACGCGACAGAACCTCATCAATCTAAATGCTGTGACCTCATGTGGTTTTCTGATCCTCCCACAAACCCTTTCAAGATCCATGAATGACTTTACACTCGGGTGCTATTGTTCATCACTATGCTTATACATCGGGAATTATGTAGGAAACATAACATGCATATCTCAAAAACCCACAATAGAAGATATATCAAAATTTCACATTACTTCCTATAAGAATCGTAATGTTCTTAATTGTAGTCTCTGTCATTGATCGCTGCCACTCGATCTCGAACAACATAGAAAACTGCCACTGCCACTGGAAGCTTTCCTTGACTAAGTCGTTTTGGGTGCAGAATGGGAATGGAACATTGGTATGTATTCCCCCCCACAATGTGAAATTCCAAATAAGAAATCAGAAAGGGAAAAATGTATTGTGTTGTATCATACTAACTGGATCTTGTTGTCTTGATCTTGCTGCACATGATCACCATTGCCAATGAACGTATTCACTGACCGATCATCTTCCAACGAAGTACGGAAGTCAGAGGATCTCCGTAGTTTTCTGCTCTCTTATACAATTCTTTTCCAGTATTAACAATAAAGCACACCACTCAAAGCAACAGGAACACTGCAAACTGAAGCACACTGAGAAAATGGAAACCACACTGAAAATCATATACTCACACCATACATATGCCACCACAGCTTCTGTGGCCCCGTCGTTGGTGACTGACGAGAGGTCGCTGTTTGACCTCCTTCCTCCGATGCCTCCTTCCTCCATCTGCATGCTGTTAGCTCAACGGATTATGGCTTTGAAGCTCATCAGGTTTCACATTGAACTTTATTTTGTCTCCCCCTGTAATGTGAACCATAAAATTTATTAGGACGTCGGTCACCGCCGAAAATGCATCCACAAGATGTTTTATTTTACAAATTTTTACAATGACTCTTTTGACAATGAGACTACTTTGAACAATAACAATTGACAAAATGATACTGGATTTTGACAACACAATTATTTAGACAATGACATATATGAAAATGGAAACTTTAACACTTGACCAATTTACGACAAAATGACAATGGTATACAAGACAATGATTATTTTGATAAACGTGGATAACATAAACACAAACTACATGAGAGACTACACGACATAGGAAAAAGAAATTAGTTTTTCACTTGGACAAAAATAAAAAGGACTCCTTAATGAATACTAATACTTAATGATGAACGACAAAGAACGAGTGTCTATATGACAGATCTAAATAAAAAACAAAACAAGATTTAATTGAACCGACTAAAAATACCTATACACGACCTAATGAAGATATGCTGAGTGCCAGTGAGACGTGCCAGCCATACGTGGAAGTGTGAATGTAATACGGGAACAAAACTGATGGAGTCCACGTTAGAGGTGATTCGATGGAGGATCTACAGCTTGATACATCTCTCAAATCAATAAATGCAGAGATACATACTTCCACACATACACGAATGAGGCAGAGAGGTATTGTTATGAACAGAAATTTCGATGGCAAAACCAAAATTGATGGAGTACAAAGATCTAAAGAAAAGTAAATCAGATCTAGAAGCACTGATCAGATATAGAAGCTAGAAGAATACGTTCAAATATTCACAGAAATGGCGGCTCATAGAACATAGAGATTGGGCGCTCAGCTTATCAGAATTTTAGATCGATCCACTTCATGTTTATTCCTCATGCACATCCGTCCCTGCATATATTTGAATGGTCTCAACCTGATATATGTGGCGCTATAGGAGGATCTCCTTTTATTGGTATGAAAGACCACGTGGAAGAATAAAAATTTATGCTAATCAGGTCTCCAAGGTTGTAGAACGAGATCTGTAGCATATGTAAAATGACCAGGTGGGAGTCGTTGTTGATGTAAAGCCAAGATTATGCAATTATATCTCCTCCGAAATCTAATACAGAATGCAGCGAATCAAGCCATGAAGACTCGAGTAGGTAGAACAAAATATGATATATATATATATATATATATATATATATATATATATATATATGTACCAACAGAAAATAATAAAATCATAGACTCCAAGATCTCAGAGAATCTCATAACTCGGGGCAAGCATGGATTTGCATAATAGCCCCTTCACAGATTTAATAGATCATTGATCGCTCTGATACCAAATATTGGTATAGCAGCAGATTTACACAATAAAACAATAGATTTCTTCTTAATATAAATCATGCTAATACAATGGCTATTATATAGCCAGGAATGTTGTTGAACAACTTCCTATAAAATAGGAAGTATACAAAACAATAACCTTCCCGTACTAATATATTGTTATACATTTGTTATAACAATATAAACATACTAACCAATTATAATAAACTAACAACCATGTGAATACTAACTCCTAACAATTCTATCTTGCCACAATACACCCCTTTAGAATTAATTAAATTAATTCCATCATTGAAATATACTCCCTTTAGAATTAATTAAAATTAATTCTATTACCTAAGCTATATTCCTACCCTTTGGAATTGAATAATTTAATTCTAAATGTGCCTTTGGAATTAATTACATTAATTCCTACACCCTCCTAGCTAATTTAATTAATCATTTATTTATTTAAATGGTTAATTATCTCCTCACAATTAAATTAATTTTATTCTATAGTCTCTTGAAATTAATTAAATTAATTCCTAACACCTTATAGCAAATATAATTAAACATTTATTTATTTAAATGGTTAATTATTTCCACACAATTAAATAATAATTAAATTTAGTTATTTAATTCCATCTATTTCAGATCCAACAACCATTTGGACTACACATTCTCATTCTAGTTAATTACACTTCTAGAATTCTAGAAAGGCGGGGGCAATTGAATTGCACATATAACCACCTTTCTGGATGCGATTTCAATAATTAATTAATTAATTATCCCTCTAAATGCCCCGGAACTACTACAACCTCCTCCAATGTTATTTTTAGCATGTGCATTCAACCATGTTCAACTAACTTCCATCTACTTCTGCCTCTATAAAATGCAAGCTTACACTCTATCAAATCCTCTTGGATTCATAGTATAATAACTCTGTTAAATTTCCAAGCCAAATCACTATGTTCATAGCAATTGCACTCACATTTGGAGGCCATTTAAGAGCACCCACATCCATTTACAAGGTCCAAAAACAAAGTTTCCACAACCTTACTGAGGTTTACATTGAAGGATTACATGTAAGTTTGCATTGTATTTGTTTATCTTTCATTATTATGATTTTTCCTTGTTTACATTTTTGCTCAATAGATCCAACAAGAGTGTCATAAGGAGTTTCTTTAACTCGACTCTTCCATCGATCCTATTCCCACTTGGGAGCATTTGCATCTACTTAATCATTATTGTGGCACACATTAGGGACATAGCTAATTGTCTTTTTTTCCGACTTTGTGTTGCATTGTTGATGTTTACTTTTTGGACCACTTATAAGTAGTGTGATTACATCTTGGTTCCTTTGTAACTCCGCGTATGCACCTACTCGTATATTGGGTTTGTTTTCCTATTTATATTTTCTTTACTTGTGTGTGATTGTTTACGCGCATCTGGGTTAACCATCTTGATTCTTTTATAATCATGGTGACAACTCTATTGTGCAACCACAAAAATAAGGTTGCTCTAAAATTATTCTCCAAATGAAGTTCATGCTTCTTGTTCACAATCCTTTGTCTTCTTCCTATTAAGTGGTTTTCTGCCACTTTGTTATGTCACCCACCCACTTTAGGGGGCATTCCTCTACCATTTTAATCGTTGGGGCATTCTAATGCTTCATTGCTTGATGGGGCATCCAAATGCTTCACATCTTTTCGCTCGTTGATCTGCATGCATCTACTATCTTTTTTAGCACTATTACTTTGCAAAACCACTTTAAAGAGGGACAAATGTAGACACCCTAAAAATACATACATATTCTATCCCGATTCTATCCAATTAGAATTAATTTTTCTCGCCACAATACACTCCTTTGGAATTAGTTAAATTAGTTTCATCATTCAAATACTCCCCTTTAGAATTAATTAAAATTAATTCTATTACCTAAGCTATATTCCTACCCTTTAGAATTAAAGAATTTAATTCTACCATGCCTTTGGAATTAATTAAATTAATTCCTACATCTAATATGTAATTAATCATTTATTTATTTAAATGGTTAATTATCTCCTCAAATTAAATTAATTTAATTCTACCATTCTCTTGAAATTAATTAAATTAATTCCTAACACCTTCTAGCTATATATAATCAAACATTTATTTATTTAAATGGTTAATTATCTCCTCACAATTAAATACTAATTAAATTTAGTTATTTAATTCCACATATTTTAGTCAACAACCACTTGGACTCCACATCCTCATCCTAGTTAATTACACTTAAAATCCTAGAAAGGTGGGGGCAATTGAATTACACGTATAACCACCTTTTCGGATGCAATTTCTGCAATTAATTAATTTATTGCCCATAAATGCCCTGGAACTACTACAACCTCCTCCAATGATATTTTTAGCACGTGCATTCAACCATGTTCAACCAACTTCCAACTACTTCTACCTCTATAAAATGCATGCTTACACTCTATCAAATCCGCTTGAATTCACAAGACAGTAACTATGTTAAATTTCCAAGCCAAATCATTGTGTTTGTAGCGATTGCACTCACATTTGGAGGCCATTTAAGAGCACCCACATCTATTTACAAGGTTCACAAAAAAGTTTCTACAACCTTACCGAGGTTTGCACTGAAGGATTACAAGGAGGTTTGCGTTGTGTTTGTTTATCTTTCATTACTGTTATTTTTCCTTGTTTAAATTTTTGCACAATGGATCCAACAAGAGTGTCATAAGGAGTCACTTTAACTCCACTCTTCCAATATGATCATATTCCCACTTGGGAGCATTTTCATCTACTTAATCATTATTGTGGCACACATTAGGGGCATAGTTGATTAGCTTTTTTTTTTTCGACTTTGTGTTGCATTGTTGATGTTTACTTTTTGGACCACTTGTAAGTAGTGTGCTTACATCTTGGTTCCTTTAAGTAACTCGATGTCTGCACTTACTCTGTATATTGAGTTTGTTTTTCTGTTTTCTTTTCTTTCTTTGTGTGTGATTGCTTACACGCTGGTGGTTAACCATTTGGATTATTTTATAATCATGGTGATAACTCTATTGTGCAACAAAAAATAAGGTTGCTCTAAAATTATTCTCCAAATGATGCTCATGCTATGAGCACAATCCTTGCCCATCCTTGTTCTAATCCCTTGTCTTCTTCCTATCAAGCGGTTGTTCACCACTTCAGCGTCATCCACCCACTTAAGGGGGCATTCCTCTACCATTTTAATCATTGGGGCATCCTAATGCTTCATTGATTCTTTGGGGCATCCAAATGCTTTACATATTTTCACTCGTTGATCTGCATGTGTCTATTATCTTTAAAGCAATATTACTTTGAAATAACACTTAAAAGAGGGGAAAATGTAGACACCCTAAAAATACATACATATTCTATCCCGCTTCTATCAAATTAGAATTAATTAAATTAATTCTATCTTACACCCTTTGGAATTAATTAAATTAATTCAAATAATCTCCTTTTAGAATTAATTAAAATTAATTCTCTTTGGAATTAATTAAATTAATTCCATCATTGAAAATAATCCCCTTTAGAATTAATTCTACCAATCTTTGGAATTAATTAAATTAATTCCTGAAATTAATTAAATTAATTCTAATTCATCTACTCCTCTTCGCTAATTTAATTAATCATTTATTTATTTAAATGGTTAATTATCTACTAACAATTAAATTAATTTAATTCTATCATTATCTTGAAATTAATTAAATTAATTTCTAATATCTTCTAGCAAATATAATTAAACATTTACTTATTTAAATGGTTAATTATCTCCACACAATTAAATACTAATTAAATTTAGTTATTTAATTCCACCCATTTCGATCAACAACCACTTGGACTCCACATCCACATCCTAAGTTAATTACATTTCTAGAATCTTAAAAGGTGAGGGCATTGAATTGCACGTATAACCACCTTTCTAGATGCAACTTCTGCAAATAATTAATTCATTGCCCCTAAATGCCTTGGAACTACTGCAACCTCCTCCAATGCTATTTTTAACATATGCATTCAACCATGTTCAACCAACTTCCAACTACTTCTGCCTCTATAAAATGCAGGCTTACACTCTATCAAATCCTCTTGGATTCATAATACAATAACCATGTTAAATTTCCAAGCCAAATCATTGTGTTTGTAGCAATTGCACTCACATTTGGAGGCCATTCAAGAGCACCCACATCCATTTACAAGGTTCACAAACAAAGTTTCTACAACCTTACTAAAGTTTACTGCATCAAGGATTATAGAGAGGTTTGCATTGTGTTTGTTTATCTTTCATTACTATTTTTTTCTTGTTTACACCATTATGCTAGAATACCAAAAAATGGATGTTTAATTATAGGCACCAATTGTTAGAGTATTTAATTTTCATACACTATTGTATGATTTAAGATACGCTTGTATATTATTTGTAATTTAATATTTAGACAATTCACCTATTGCTGCACACTTATCTATATCTATTAATAGAGAAGAGTATTAATCAAATTATTAACTTGATTGACTTTCACTATTAATAGATTAAAGTAAACTTTATTTGCAAAAATTATTCTCCAAACCCTAACCCTAGCCTCTTAGTTTTTCTTTATAAGAAAATAGCGCTAGTGTGTGTATGGTAATTTATCGTGGAAGAGACCTATTTTTACTTTGAAAAATTAAAAGTAAAACTTCTTAAAAAATTGTGGTAGTCATGTTACCATTGATATATATTTGTTATGTATTTATTTAAAGATTCCATTAATTTATTATATATGTATGCATGTGGGTGTTTGTCTTATGGTTGTTTATAGTGATTCCAAGAATATATAAAACTTTCACGTGTATCCAAACAATAGAAGCTTCATCTCATGCTATAAGCATATTTACATATTGGATCTATAATTTTTCAATATTTTTCTACAAATATCCAAATAAAATCTATAGTTTTCAAAGTTTATTTGCAAGTATTCAAATTACTTGTACTTTTCAAAGTTTTTATGGAATTTCTATTTAGATCTATCGGCCTACTTATATTTAATCAATCTTATGCTCTCACCTTTCCCTTCATGGAATTAGGGTTGACCAAAAAATTGGTGAAAGTAGTGGGGTAGTACAAGTTTACATATGGGTATTTTTATTTAGATTTCCCTTAGGTAGAACAATGTTCGACATCTTAAAACCTTAGGAGTTGTTCTACAAAAAATCTTATCACTTATAACTAATTCATGGTGTAAGGAATATGGTTCCAATACTCAAACCATTAATAAACAATGTGTATGGATTTTAGTTTCAACGTACCTCATGGTATATAATAAGTACCTAGGATTTTTAATTTTTGCTAATATGAAATATTTTAACCATTTGTTTGTATGGTGCACTTTGGTAAGTGGTTATCCATGAGAAGTTACTCTCTACGTACCTCACATATATGAGAGTGCAACTATGAGAATGGTGGAATATTTCATGTCCAATGGCTTTCTGACATTGGTCTAATTAACTATTTATGAATATGATAAGTGTATAAGAGATCCTAAACAATAAACACACTTGATGTAGTGAATCCCTTGGGTTTATCTAAAATTTATCACAATATTGTGTAGATCTAGTTTTTCACTTGCGATCTTGGTTTACTTTTATTGCAATTTCAGTACATAACCTTGGTTAGATACGGTGTGGATTTTTTATTTCAATTTAGATCCTTTATTCATCTACACCACATAATATTTGTCTTAGTTTGGTCTAGTATTTTGCATAGAACCCTAGTTCTAGGTGCATTTGGAAAAATGCTATTTTGACAATCACAAAATAATGAGCGATAAATGTGTTAAGGTGCAAGACTAGATTTTGGACCCATAGGGTTACAAAATGTTTTCATGCGATTTCAAAAAAGTTTAAAGTTTAATTTTTTGCTTACCAAGGATATATTACAAAAATATATCTTAGTGCTCAAAATTTCTATGATTGGGTTATTTGATATTGTTTGTAAGATGAGTTGTATTTACAACCCATCTAGCTTTGTAAGGGTGAGTGAGATACAATCTCAATTAGAGATATTATAAGAGTTTATGTGAGATATTTTAGGGATTATTGAGTTGGAGATTAGTATTTGACTCCTTGTGTTGTGGAGTTCAATTAGCTATTTAATAGATTTTCTTTGTATTCTTCAAATGCCCCCAAATGAATGAATAAGATTTGAGTATTATTATTGTTGTATAACACTATACCAAGTTACATTTGGTATCAAAGTGATATTCTATCCTATCATATGAAATGGAGCAATGAGATTCATGTAGAAGAAATCTAGTTATGTTCTATATTTGATTAGAATATTAAGATTGTATTAGATCGAGGCATCCAAATAAGAGGAAACACCATTTTATATAGAAAGGAAGTTGAGGATGGTGAGAAATTAAGTTTTTTCCATTGGATGGACTCACCTTTCTTGGATCAACATTGATCCTACATCGTTCTGAGCTCGACACTATTTTGACTTGGCCCAACTACTACGAATTTGGCTAACAATATGAGATATGGTAATGAAATTTCCCATAGATTCCTATTCAATGAATTGTATTATATTCACCATTATTTGCATGAATTAGCCACATTTAAAGATATTTTTACATCCATGTTTTTGAATTGTTATTAAAAAACCATGTGTCTTAGAAATCAAACATGTATCGAGTATTTTTAAGGATCATCGATAGAAAAAAGTGCACATATAGTTGCAAAAATGAAATAACTAACAAAAGCATGAAAGTGCAAAAACTAACTCAATATGCAACAAAACCAAAATTTCTCCAAATACATTGCTTAGAATTGCTCATAAATGAAGATGTACATATAAAAGAGTGGATGTGTAACTCCTCCATGATTAGTGGACAAAGAGTCCAAGATAGAAATGTAACTCACACACTTGACATAGTCAAACTAAGAGTAACTCCCACTTAGCTAACAAAGATGGCCAAGTGTAACTCCTACGAAAAGTACACCTAGGAAAGTTTACTCCTAAGTGTAGCAATAATCCATGTGTAGGAATTGTAAGCTAGGAAAAATACACTACTAACAAGGAAGTAAAATACTAACAATCATACCTCCTCCTTCACATTTTGTAGAAAACATCAGAATGGGCTATGAAACATGGATTGAACCCCAATTACATGATATGTAGGTGCTTTTCTTCAAGACGGAGCAAGAATTTCATGCAAAAAAATGATTCACTTACTTTGCACTAGAAAGGTAAAAAAATTTATGAATTTGGGGTGCTTGAAGATGAGTCTATTTGGGCATTAGGATGAGGCAAAATGATGTTCTTTTCTCAAAGGATGCAAGAACTTATACAGGGCATTCAAGCTTATTCTTTGTGTCTTGTGAGGGAGGGGTAAGGTTATATTTATTATCCTAGGAAAATGATTAACTTTAGATTAATTTAAGTAATCATAGTTTGAAAATGTGGGCAAGACTAGGTGAGTGGGGACCATGAAGAATGGGTGACGATTTGATTTTAGGTTTTTAATTCATAAGTGGAGGATTTTAGGTGAGTGGGGTCCACGAAGAGTGGGTGAGGATTTGATTTTGAATTTTTAATTCAATAGTAGAAAAACATGGAGAATAATGACATGTGGTGAGGATTGGGTTATTTTTTTAAATTTAAAATGGATAATTAATCAAATTATATTTGATTAATTCAAAGTGTATTTTTATGGGAAATGAGGTAGGGGAATTAATTGATTTAGACAATGTAAAATTAGGGTGTCTACATTTTTCCCTCTTTGGAAGGGTACTATGAAAGTAGTGTCCTTTCAAAGAAGGTAGACAATATGGGGAAGAATTCAATCTTTTTTTTTTAAAAAAAAAGTAGAGTGGTTATTTGTTGGGGAGAATAGAAGGTGGTGAGTGACGGATGTCATGGTATCCTCCAAGACAAAAATGTCACGAGAAGATGTGATTATGGAAAGATGTGATGATGCCCCCTCAGAGGACTCGACAGAATGGAATATACGACAAAGCTCTCAAAAAAGAGGAGAGAGCAATTTTATGGAGAAGAGGATGAAAATGGAGTGGAAGAGACTAAAATGACCACATGACGTAAATGGAGAAAAGATTCAATCGACCTTGAATGCTAGATGTGAGGGTGTTTGAGAAAGAGAAAAGGGAATGGATAGGATTGGTGGTTGATTAAGAGAAGAGTAAGAAAGGTGAAGGATTATGGAGATAGGGGAGGGAAAAAAAAAAGAATGAAAGAGGTAGAAAAGAATAAGAGAAAGGATGATAGGGGAAGAAGGGAATGATGAAGGTCAAAAACAAGTAGAAAACAAGAAGATGCCAAAGTAAAGGGTGAAGCGATGAAATAGAGAGATTTTCCAAATGAAGGAAGCAATAGAGATAATAGAGAGGGATGCATGAAAGTGAAAGAAATGAAAGAGCTGAGAAAGAAAGAAACGGGGAAGGATAAATAAGGAGAAGATGAGGTGGGAGTAGGGGATAAAATCAACGAAAAATTGAAAGAGGATGAAAGAAGAAGTAGAAAGGAGAAAAAAAACTATGAGGGTCGAGGAAAGTGTGAAAAAGAGTAGATAAATGGGTACATAATGGAGGAAAAGGTAGGGGTGGTAGAGAAAAGGAGAGGTGGTCAAAAGAAACATGAAAATTAGGGGAGAGGAAAGGAAGATAGAGTGAATACAAGGAGAAGATTGAAGGAACTGTGTCATGGCGAGGAAGACCAAGGAAAAGAATATGGAACATACCGTATGGAGATGCATGTGGAGGGTGGTATGATAAAAAAGACAGGACAACGCTGAAGAGCCAAGTTATCGATGGGGAAGTAAGGAGGAAACGTGATGGAAAAAGGGGAAGAAGACGATACATGGAAGAGAAATAAGATGAGGGTGGGAGAGAAAAGATGATAACAGAGAAAATGAAGTAGAAGGAAGGGAATACAAAAAGGAGATAAGAAGTGGAAAGTGAACAATATGAGGAATTTAAAGAGAAGAAAGAGGGGAGGAAAGACACCGATTTGAAAAGATGTGGAGATGCATGAAATGAGGATACTAGGATTATGAGAAAATAGACAAAGGATGTATGATGAAGACAATAAATATATTGAAGAGGGCGAAGGAAGATGGAGAGATGGGTAAGAAATGACAAGAAAGGGTGGGATTGGGGGAAAAGAATAGGAGAGAAAAGAGAATGGGGGATAGAAGAGGTAATGCTAATGAGGGGACATTAGGGAAAGTCCACTAACAATGAGTGGTGAGGAAGGGTGAGAGAAAAAATGAAGAAAAGGAGAAAGGTAATAAGGATTGGAAAGGGTAACACCAACAAAGGGACGTTAGGGAAAGCCCACTAACAATGAGTGGTGGGCTTAGAGGAGGAAGGAATGAAGGGAAACTCTAGAAGGTCCAAGGGAGTGAATGAGGTCATGCGGAATGAGGATTGATGATTTTTAGGGAAAGTCCACTAACAATTATTAGCACGGGAATAGAAGATGATGATGAAAGAATGATAGAGGAATGTTAACAATAATGACGAACACGTGTGTGGGTAGAAATGTGGGGAATTTGAGAAGATGAAGTGGAAAGAGTAAAGAAAATGGGAGGGATGAGTTGGGACTAGGTGAAAGCGAGGAAAGGATGTAGGAGATGAGGATGAACGAGGTGAGAATGAAGAAACAAACATGAAAAGAATGGGAAGAAATGGTATGAAGGATGATGGATCAAAAAGGGAAAATGGGGGAAAAGAATGTGATTGTAGGAGGAAGATATTAGACATATGTTTTAAGATTACTGGTGGAGAAAGGATAATGGTAGGAGGAAAATGTGGTTGGTAGGAGAGACCAGGTGGAAGAAGCAATGAACAAAGTGAACGAAGAATGAGGTGAGGGAAAAGTTCACAATGACAATTTTAGCATAGGGAGACTGACATAATACTATCATGCGATAGAAGTGGTTAAGTAAGATTGCCAAACAAAGGATGGTGATAGTGGTGGTAAAAATATGTGATGATGGGGAATGAAGAGAAAATATGGATGGTGAGAATGTAGAGTGATGGATGAGTGTAAGATGACATGACATGCTTAAGAGAGAATCTTAAGTAAGATCGTCATGCCGCCAGAGTGGTTGCGTAAGATTTCCAAACTGACAGGGATGATATGTAAGGAGAAAGACAAAATTGTATTGGGTACAAGGGTGGAATGGTTGGTTGAAGAAGATGATCATGATGAGAGGCGGAGAAATAAGATGGGGAAATGATGGGATGGAAAAGGCCATAGGCAAATCAACCTTAAGAGGAATTCTTAAGTAAGATTGCCATGCGGCTGAATGGTTAAGTAAGATCACCAAGTCGAAGAAGAAGAAGAAAGATGATATATTTGGTAGGAATAGGGTGTGACAAAATGGACTGAAGGGGAACCCTCAAGTGAATTTGTCATACGAAGAGAGTGTGTAAGTATGATGACTTGACATAAGAGGGATTTGGGGAAGGATGAGAAAAGAGTGAGTGATGTATGCCTGAGCGGAAGAGGATATGAGATGAGGTGATGACAAGGAAGAAAGGAAACAAAGGATCAGAACATGAATGGATGAAGGAATATATGTATGGTAGGTGGAAAGTGTGAGGGTAATCCTTAATTGGGATGCCCATGTGGTGAGAATAATGATGCGAGAATGAGAAGCAAAAGATGTGGAATGAGAAGATGTGTGTGGTGTGTTTGTTGTTTGATGAGAGGGAGGTGTTGTGAAGAAGCTTCTACAATGAAATATCTTAGGGAGAGGATAAAGCTCCACCGGGATCCCATATAGAAGGGTTATTAAGTAAGATTGTTAAGCGGGAAACACATGAGTGAAATGAAAAGAATACAAATGGGTGAGAGGGGACATGAATGGTGAGAATGGTAATATGGGGATAAGTGGCGGAGGAGTAGAAATGAGGAGCGAGAAGAAATGGATCAAATATAGTGTGATCATGGTGGGGGAGGAGGAGCTACTGGATAGTGAATGCTACTTGAGAAATATCTTCAAGTAGGATTCACAAAATGCAATGGTGATCAAGTAGGATTCCCAAATTGGGGAATGTATTAGTATGGGTGAATGGATGGGGTGCAAATTAAGATGTTGATCATGCAGGAAGATACTCACGTGACGAAAAACATCTTAATTTTAATATAACACACAACAAGATGCATCGTGATATAAAAGATCGTGGATGACTAGACTATAATATGCATGATAACATAGAAAGGGACCATCAAAAGGTTTGATGCCCCAATACAATACACAATCGAGATAACATAAGTATATTAGATAGAACACCAGGATACATAAAATCAAGATGCCCCCTGTAATATATCAAGATACAAGAAATCAATTACTAATTTGTAACTAAAATGCAACACAAAAACCAATAAACATGTCCCTAATGTGTTCCACAAGGTGAGGATTAATCGGATGTGCCCTAAGCGAGGTACAAGGACATAGAAAAGGATTGGGTCATTATCCTCAAACAAGGAAACAATGAGAGCCAGATTTGCCCCAAGCGAGGATTCACGCAAGGAGAAGTGGTAAGGAGATTGGAGCATTTGTTGGGGATAATAGTTCAAAGGATGAGTTGTGTTGATTATTTTAGAGTTTTTGTGATTTTATGGAAATTACAATATTTTTATTTTTGTTTATTATATATATATATATATATATATATATATATATATTTTTTTGTTTGGAGTTTTTTTGAGATTTTCCAATGTATTTTAGATTTTTTTGTTTTTAGATTTTTGATGATTATTGCTAATGTTTTTGGATTTTTGACTATTGTTTCTAATGTTTTTGGATTTTTGACGATTTTCAAATGTTTTTAGTTTTTTAGATTTTTACATTGTATTGGCAATTTATGGACCAAAGTGCAGACTTATTTTGAGAGGTGATAAACCAGGATATTATCCACATGTACCGTGTTCCTCGTGGTAACTCATGCTCTGAATAACACAAATTTTCATTCCATTGGTAGGATATGTTGGTGATGATATGATGAAAAGAAGTCTAGCTCCATTCTTGACTCCACACAACTAGTAAGATGCGAGGGCTCATCACCGAGAATCAAGAAGGACACAGGAGGTAGATAATGAATATAGAGACAATTGTTAATAAAGAATACCCTTTGGGAGATTGTGACTCAATTCTTCTTAACATTACTAAACCGGTTTTAAAATGGCTTTCACTCTATGAGTCACGTGCTAGACTTAGACAATGACGTGACCTCACGATTGGTAAGATATGAGGTGAAAGGATAGTTCTCTCTTCACTTAGGAATCTAAATTACTTTTTGGGGATTCTATAATTGTGAGTACTGTAAGATTTTGTTTTATTGAAATGAATCCCTATGCCTTGCCCCATGCTACCAATGAGAAGCAATGGCTCATCACCGAAGGAAAAACATAGGCGAGTAAATTCTTGCTTTGTTTTTTTTTTTTTTTTTTTTTTGAATATTTTTTATTTTTGTGTTTTTTTTTAAGAATGACTCTCTATGCTTTTCCCCATGCCACTTGTAAGAGACAAGGGTTTATCACCGAAGACAAGACATAGACGAGTAAGGGCACCTTCCTCCATTCCCAGTCTCACACTACCAATAAGAAGTGTGGGCTCAACACCAAATATTATGAAGGATGAAAGGTGTGACAATGAATTATTCATAATTTACTGTATGGATGGATTTTTACAATAGTGCTTTGTATTTGGGAAAGAACGTCTGCCCCCAATCTCAGCCCCACATGAATAGTAGGACACGCGAGTTCAACACCGAAGACTGAGATGGACGATCAAACGAATTGGGTAAAAAAGTTTAGAGCTTTGTTATGAAAGAGAGAATGTCTTTAAAGGGAATATATTACCATTAGTAAGCTTCTAGGTATGACCATAGGTGAAAGCGACTAAAAATGGGAGATATGATAAGAAGGATGACACTCACAAACTTAATAGGATCTATATTAACACCTTTCTCATGATGATAAATATGAAGATGTTATTTTGATAAAGAAAATATCTCACAATGAAAATGAATAAACTTAAATTATTCGGAAATAAGCAAGACATAAGGAATAATGTACACGTTGTTATTTCCTAGAATAGTGAAATGCCTCAAGAATAAAATTTCTTTAAATGAACCGCATTCATTGGTTCATCAAGTTCTTGACCATCTTGTTCATGGCTAACTTATAGGCTCAAAGCCAAATTTAGCTTTAATTACATAGGGTCATAACTAAGTAGGCTCAAATTTTCCTTGTTTTTATCGCTCTTTAGTGGTATTATTTTGATTTTCTTTTAAAACAAGGTCTCTAATTTTGAATTCTCTGAGTCTTACCTTTTTATGATAACTGTGTTGCAAATCAGTTTTGATGGATTTGAAGATGATTGAGAGCATTAAGTCATTTTTCATCGAGAAGCTCAAGCTCTTGAAGTCGTGACTATCGGTATTCATCCTCATTAATTACATCTTTAAGGGAGATTCTCAAGGATGGGAGTTCTATCTCAATAGGTAAAATGTATTCATAACCATAAATGAGGGAAAATGGGGTGGCTCCGGTAGGCATGCGGTAAAATGTACAAGAAGCCCAAAGATCGCGGGTAGATTTGAGTATGCCAATTATGTCCATGGGTGTTGACATTTTTTTCCATGATGGATTTTAAAGTCTTGTTGGTTGCTTCTGCTTGACCGTTACCCTGAGGGTAGTAGGGAGTGGACCACTTAAGTTTGATGCAAAAATGTTTGGCTAGGTCTTTTACATCCTGGTTTTTAAATGATTTTCCATTATCTCGACTAGAGTGGATGTAATACCAAATCGAAAGATGAGATTATTAAAAATAAATTTGATATTTGGGTACCGGTAACATAAGTGAGAGGCATAACTTCCACCCATTTAGTGAAGTAATCAGTAGCGGTAATGATGAACTTATGTCCATCGATGATGTTAGTCTTATTTTACCAATGAGGTCAAGTCCCCATTAAGAGAAGGGCCATGGTGTGGTTATTGATTGCAATGCTTGAGAAGGTGCATGGATAAGATTTCCATGTTTTTGACATGCTTGACATTGTTTGACAAAATGGCATGCGTCACTTTCCATGGTGGGCCAATAATATCCAACTCACAAGATTTTCTTGGCTAAGGCTATACCATTTGTGTGTGCTCTACAAATACCAATGGAGTTCGGTTAAGACACTTGAGGATTCTTCCTGATTAAGACATCAGAGTAGGGTGCCATCATATCCTTGTTTATAAAGAGTTTATGATAAAATGGTGTAACAAGAGGCATGTTGTGCTAAAGCATGTTTATGCATTGGTTTCATGTCGACAGAAATGTTTTATCATGAATGAAGGTATAAAGATCATGGTACCAAGGGTTATTCGGACCCACGATTTCACATACCATAGTGTTTTTAGGAAGATCATAGGAAGACATTAAGAGATGTTCTACGAGAAAATGTGCTTGGGGTTGACTAGATGTGATTTCTAATAGGGATCCAATGGTTGCCATAGTGTCGGTAAATTTATTACGAATTTTGGGGATTTGATCAAAGCTAATTAATCGAAAATAACTTCAAGACTATCCACCATGCGCTTATATGGGATAAGTTTTTCATCCTTGACTTGGTATTCATCAGTAACTTGTTTGATGATAAGTAAAGAATCACCAAATACAACTAATTCTATAAGATTCCAAGATATAGCTAGTTTTAATCCTGTGATTAGAGCTTCATATTCTATGATATTGTTGGTACATGGGAATGCTAATCAAAATGATTTAAGGATAATGTGTTCATTGGTGATAAGAAAATACCATCCCTTGAGCCATGGAGATTACAAGATCCATCAAAAAATAGAGTCCAAGATGGCACGATGTCTATGTGTAGAAGATCTTCATTAGGAAAAGCAAAATGAAGTGGTTTTGTGCCAGGAAGAGGTGCCTCGGCAAGTTGGTCTGCAAGGACATGTCTTAATTTCCTTATGTGAACAAACTCAAAATCAAATTACTAAGTAGTACGACCCAACTAGACATTCTTCCTGTGAGAATGGGTCGAGACAAGAGATAATTGAGAGGATCAATCTTGGAAATCAACTTAGTTGTGTGATTGAGCAAGTAATGACATAACTTATGGAATGCAAAGGTGACCGCTAAGCATACTTTTTCAATTTGGGAATAATGTACTTCATGCTCAATAAGTGTTTAACTAAGGTAATATACAACCTGTTCTTTTGCTTGATTGTTATGTTGTGCTAACAAAGCTCCTATGGCATGTTCAGTGGCGGATGTATAAAGCAACACGGGTTTATCGACAATTGGTGACATAAGAACAATTGTGGGCTAGAGAGTATTATTTTAACTTAGAAAATGAGTTTTGGCAATCGTGGTTCTAATGAAATTATGCATCTTTCTTGAGTAATTGATTGAAGTGATGGCACTTATCAACCAACTGTGATATGAAATGTTGAATAGATTGTATTTTTCCTTGAAGACTGCGTAATTGTTTTAGGTTTTGAGGAGGAGGCATTTCCATAATGGATTTGACTTTTGTCAGATCCACTTCTATGCCTCTTCGTGAGACAATAAACCCTAATAATTTACTAAGGTTACTCCAAACACACATTTATTTTTAAGATGAACCTTATACACGCGTAATCTATCAAAAATACGTCTCAACACACTTAGGATGCTCTATTCGTGTTTTGATTTTGCTAATATATCATCAACATAATCTTCTATGATATCATGTAACATATCATGGAAGATGATATCATTGCTCGTTGATAGGTGGCACCAAAATTTTTCAAGCCAAAAGGCATGACCTTATAACAAAAGGTGCCCCATGGTGTAGTAAATGCCATTTTATGTTGATCCCCTTTAGCAATACATATTTGATTGTAACTAGAAAATCCATCCATTAAGGAGAGCATTTCATGGCCTACCATAGAATCAACAATCATGTCTATATTTGGCAAGGGAAAGTCATCTTTGGGACAAGACTTGTTAATGTCTCGAAAGTCTGTGCATAACCTAATGCCGTGGATTTTCTTGGCTACGGAACTATGTTAGATATCCATGATGAATAATCAATAGGTCGGATAAAGTCGACTTCCAAGATTTTCTCAAGTTCGGCTTTGACAAGTAATGTAACTTGGGGATGCATTTTGCATAGTTTTTGTTTTACAAGCTTTGCATCCGGATGCACCACAAGGTGGTGTAATAAAAGAGATGGATCTAGTCTGGCATGTCCTTATATGTCCATGTAAAGATATGTTGGAATTCAATAAGGAGTGTTGTGAATTCCATGCATTCCTGGTCAGATAGATTAATGCCAAATTGTAAAATTTTTGGCTATTTGGTGGTGCCAATGTTTATGTCTTTGGTTTCTTCTACAAGCATTTTAGATGTATCTTTTTAGAGAATGATGCTAATGGTTGATGTAGGTCATTAGTGTCAGGTGATTTAGGGGATTTGGTACAAGATTTTTGTGTGTAATGTTGAGACTTTTTATTGACATGTTTTTTTGATAAGGTGGCAATGAGATTTTGACTATGAGAAATTTTCTATTTTTGCTTCGATCCAAATTTTTAAAGGTGAAGGGTCTAAATATTTTATTTCTTCACCAAAATAGGTCAATTCATCTAGTGTGATTTCAAATCCTTTTCTATGGTCGAAGTAGGGATTTGGTCACGAGTTCTAAGGAATTCTTTGATGGCTTCATCATTTTAGAACATGTCCATGGCCACATGATGTGGTTAGCCATGGTCTATGAGAGTCGGATGCGTAGGCTCAAAATCAATAACATTAACAGATAAATGTTCAAAGTAAAGATGTGTTTTAGCGAGGTCCTCAAAAAGGCTACGTGGAGACCTGGTCTCATTATCAAAGCTGGTGTCATCATTATCACTTGAAATTAGTATGGGAGCAACATCAAACACCTTGAAACCTAGACCATGTTTACCGTGATGTTGTGTGCAATTGATCGAGTCTAAAAGACCTTGCTCATTTGGACCGATTCCTTTACCCTTCCATCGCATGTTTTTCATTATTCGATGAGATTAGGTGAATTAAGGGGACTCATAACATGGAGCAAAGTTGTCATTATATAGCCAAGATCCTGAAGAACTTGGAATATGTTCGTTGTCAAGATAGTTGATTTTTTTCTAAATTGATTGTCCCATTTGGTATGTGGGATGGATTATCGATGTGGAGCATTAGGTTTTCCGTAGCTATGTTGAAATTTTTTGATATAAAATGAGTCTTCCATCTTTTGAAATTGATATTCACCGAATCTTGTGTCAATGATTTTAAATGTGTGGGATGGGGGACCAATAGGTACCTCATGTGGTGGGGAAGTCAGTTTGGTAGTTTTAAAAGATGAAGAGAATGGGTTATAAGAAGAAGGGGGTGGATTGAAGGATGAAGTTTGGTTATTCATAGGAGAAGGTATCTTAATAGAAGAGGTGTGGTTGGATGAAGAAGGTTGGTTAGGTGAGGAAGAAGATGGTGTGGTGGAAGAATAATTATTACTGGAATAAGAAGCTTGATTAGTGGAAGAAGATGATTGATTAGTGGGAGGAGGACTGGTGGAAGATTGTTGACTAGCAGAAGATAATGGATTGGAAAATGTGTTTTGGTTAGAAGATGATGGTTTCAGATCATTGTTAGGGAGTGTATCCGATCGATGCGTGTTTCATTAGGGATTATGTGAGGTGGAGCATACTTGTCTGTTAATGGAAAATAGTGCTCATGTCGATACTGTCCTTCGAGGAATCTACAATACTCAAAGGGTTGGGGATCCGCACGTAACGTAAATTCCTTGTCCAAATGAGGAAGTTTAATACATTGGTAGAATGTGATGAGATGATTTCATGGCATGAATCCATGGTCGGCCGACGAGAATGTTATATGCAACTTCTACATCCACCACATGACATACCATGTCTAAGGTGATGGGTCCGACTTGGAGATGAAACGTGATTGTGCCTTCAGACTTTCTCTCGCTATTATCATACCCACGAATGGTTATGATATTGTTTTGTAAATCATATTCAAGCAACCTAGACAAAGTAAAAGTTTCATGGAACAAATATTCAATGCGGATCCATTGTTGATTAATACACGCTTGATCTTACAATGAGTTATATAACCCTCAACATATAAAGAATGATTATTAGTGATGTTAGGATTAAGAAGGTCAATGGGACTAAAGGATAAAATAGGATTGTGGACTGTAAGATGTGTAATTAAAGCATGAAATTGTTGTGAATTGATGTCCTTAGGGACACGAGCATTATTCAATGTTTATATAAGGATGCGTTGTAGTGCGGGAGAAGAATTAAGTAATTCCATGATGGAAATTTGTGTTATAGTCTTCTCCAATTGTTTGACAATATTGAATGATGATGCGAGGTTGTGGAGTGGAATTAGATGGTGGATTAGAAGGTGATGCGGGGGATGAAGTGGCAGATGTTTTTTTTGTATAGGGACCCACATTTTTTTCTATCTAGTTGTGATCGCACAGTCATTTCTAATCTTTATAGTTGCCACTAAGTCTTGGTCATAGTCTATGGTCGAGATGACTGAGTCATACTCAACATTGCTTGATGATTGACCCTTATCTTTTGAATTGTTATCGTGGTTAGGGAAGGGATTTTTGAACATGTGCGTTTTTCATTAGGTGTTTTGTCTCGAGAAGTATTTTCAACTTCTATGTCTCCATGTTCAATCAGGTCTTGGATGTAATGGCGATAGTTGCATGCATCGATCTGTAGAGTGCCCTTTTATGCGATGGTAATCACAATATTCATTGTCCTTATACCAATTTGGTTTGGTTGTCCTTCTTCAAGGGTTTAATGATAAGATATGTAATCATGTTGGCATTTTCCAAATGACGAAAGACACTAGATAGACTTTCTTTGAGAGGAGTGAACTGTCTTCATCGGTCTCGAGAAGGAACTTCCTTTCTAGGGATTATGATTGGTTGTTTGGATTTTAATGTGTTGATGGGATTGTTTTGAATGTTTTGGACACGGCGGGAATCAACAATGCCATCAAGTGACTATATTTTGATTTCGGTTAAAGAATTTAGATTTGTCCTGGTTTAGAGGGTGTCTCGATAAGGTTGGTCTCTAAAGGGTGCTTTAAGTAAGCCCTTAGAAATGAGGGATTTTTTATTTATGTGCCCTTTTCAATGAATTCTTATAAACTATTCATATAATGCATTTGCATGTGGAATGATAATTCGACATTGAGATTAGGAACAAAAATGCTAACTAGTTGTCTCTCAGGTATTGAGCAGGGAAATCGGCTTACAATTCCTCGCCATCATTGTAAAAAGGAGGAAAAGTTTTCATTTGGCCTTTGCCTAGTGTTACAGAGATCAAGCATGGTTATTTCTGAGTCTAAGTTATAGGAAAAATGTTTGACGAATTTCTCTGATAAGTCTGTGAATGTCGTGACCGACCCTTTGGGAAGATGGAAAAACTAGTCTAAAGCCTGTCCTCCTAAACTTTGGGGGAATAATCGTAAAAGATACATGTCACGATAGGAAAATTCCTGACATTGCATGTAAAATTCCTTGACATGTTCACGAGGGTCACCTTTTCTTTTGTATTTATCAAACTTTGGGATTTCGAAGGATGACAGAAATGGTAAGCGTGATATCTCTGTATCAAATGGATAAGGACACAATTCTTCAAAGTTGAATTGTTTTGATTGTTTTTATAGTCCCTGAATGGTGTATTTCATATGTTTCCATTCTTGTGCGAATGGAGAGGCGAGGGACGGTTTATCAAAAATGTCATGAATATTGGGGTCTGGATTGGGCTCTCTTAAGCTTTCAGCTCTAGCAGTTGCTTCCTCAAGTTTCTTTGTTAAGTCTTAGATTTTAGTGAATAACTTGTCAGCCGAAGAGCTATTTGGATTGTTTGGTATTTTTTTGTGATAACTTGATTCATTGTTGTCGATAATTTTGTTCAAATTTTTAGTCTTGAAGTCGGGGTAGTTTTTGCCCCATGGCTAGGATGCGTAATAGATATTCATTTTTGTTTTGTTCTATCACCCTATTCACTTGTTCTTGTTCTTCATTAATGAGTTCTGTTGTGCGACTTCTTCATCATCATTTTCATGATTCATGACTACGTGTGAATACCATGATGAGATGTGCCCGATTAATTGAAAAGTGGGTAGGAATTTTGAGCAGTGTGATTAAATGAGAACTTGATTACTTTGGATTTTGCTCGAATAAGTTCGTGATGACTGATAAGGAGAGTAACTCAAACAAGTTATTCAATATGATTGTGATATAACTCAAAACGAGTTATTAGGGAATTTTTTTCACGTTGTGGAGATTTAGCTTGAACAAGCTTTGGATTGTTGATAGGGAAAGTAACCCGAACAAGGTAATCTCAATATGGTTGTGTTATAAATCAAAATGAGTTATGAAAGGATTTGTGTTAGTCAGTGATTTGGATAAGCATGATGGTTGAAAAAATAATGAGTGAACTCAAACAAGTCATCGGATATTAGTTTGATATAGCTTGAAATGAGCTATGAAGGATGTGTTGACAATTGACGATATGAGGAGTGAATGAAAGTCACTCAATATCTGTTGGATATAGCTGAAGACAAGCTATGGCAGGATGTATTGTTGGCTAAAGCAAGCTAATGAAATCGGTGCGATGTTTTGGTCTGCGTTGTTGGATTGTTTGGATGTTTTAGCTTGGTATTGAATTGGTCGAGAAATGATTTTTTTGTGGAACACAACTAGGGTTTTGAACTTTACAATAAACACATTGATATCAACCAAGTTTTATGATAAAACAATGCTAAACTATTTTGTTTACAAACAACAAGCAATCATGTGGATCAAATTGTTTTGGCTCGGAGGTAAATTCTTCAGGAATGATCATTGTTTCATGCAATCATACAAGTATGTTGTGGAATGATGGATGCAGGTTCTTATCACTCCAAAAAGATGCATCCTCCGAATATACCCTGGATCTGATATACCTAATTGCATGCGGGGACAAAATTGGTGCTGGGAACCCTTAGAGAACAGAGGAGACTCACCAATTCTTACTTGCCTTGCTTCAAGTGAATCACCATGTCTAAAATAGGTTTTATGAAAAGGTGGAAGGTGATGGAGGGATGAATGTGTATGGTGTCCTTATAACTCCCTGAAGATTTATAGGGACAATGCCTAGGCTTCGTTGTTATATCTATTTAGGTGTGACTCACATGTGCCACACGACAACATTACTTATAAGTGAAGAGCAAGGGAGAGGTAAATACCGAACGTTGTGATGAGACTATGTCTCAAAGTGCAATGCATATGTGAATGTTGGTGGTGCGTGGTAGTCAAGTCCACGTCACCGGTGTAGCTTTGGTGGTGATGAAATCCACCTCAACTACATGTAAAAAAAAATGATGAAGTGATTAAATGCAAGGTTCTTTCCAACTTGAAGTAAATCACTCGCAGAAAATAATTGCGTGCCCGAGCGTGCTTTTTTTTGGTTTCAGCAATTTTCTTTGGATGGTGGTACTTTTGCGAGATTTTTGTTTGTTTGTTTTTGTGTTTTTAATATTCTAGCGATGTGGTCCTGTAAAGAATAGATTAGTAGTTATCCTGTAGACGATGTGTTAGAAAATTGATCGTGGTTGTTTTTGATTTTCTAGATCACTCGAAGGCGTAGGAAAAGAGCATACACAACCAATGACCAAACAAATATTAATAATATGACGAAGTAAAATAATGATTGAAATGACAATTAGAAAACAAGGCTAGAGGATCCTGCAATGTTAGAACAAGAAACTAAACAATTGCGACCATTTCTGATTTTCCAGATCACTCGAAGGTGCAGGAAAAGAGCATACATGGATATACAATTGGAATAGAGATTTTTGTAAAATTTTAGTAATTATTGTAATTAATTGTGATTGTGAAACAACGATAACGATTATCTTCACAAAAAAAAAAACAACAAAAGAAGAGCGTTAAAAATGTTACTAGAAGTGTTGTCTTGGAAAATTGGAATGTAAGGCAAATTTTTTTGTTTTGTGGAGCCTGGGTGGCCTCCAGTGTGCAAAAGATGATTGGGAATGCGATTTTGAGAATTTGGGCTAGATAGGTGCGATAAGGTCTTGTATTTTTGAAAAAGGTTCTTGAAGAAAATAATTAGTAGTTTACACTTGCAAACAATGTAAGTAGAATGATTACTAAAAATAATTAATTAAAATCGTGAAGTGTTAACAATATATAAAAATAAAAATAAAATCACAAAATTAAGATGATAACATAAAATGTGGATATGGGTACAAAGCACGATAAGAATGAACTTGAAAAAGAAGCGTGGAATTTTATAAATACCGTACGATAAGTCGTGAGATGAATCATGAAAAGGTGATTAACAATGTTTATTTATGATTGTGAATAACCACACAAGAAGTCATAAAAGTGATGTCGAAAAAGGAAATGTGAACAATGAGTAATTATGTGGCACAAAGGCACCAAAAGAAACAAAAACATTTAACGACAAAATACTTGAGAGAAGACGGGATGTGGGGAGGTAGAGAAGGGTAGAGAGGAGATGGAATGGTTGAGGGGAGTCGGCGTGTGAGGAAGGAAAGAGGCATGGGAAGAGTTTGGGGTGACAGGGAGCAGGAAGTTATTACGAGAATGGGAGGAAGGAGTGGGAGAAGGGTGTCATGGCCGAGGCGTGGGGAGAGCTTGCGCAGAGGAAGGGGGAGTTGGTAGAGTCGACGTGGGAGGAAGGACATGAGCATGGGGAAGAGTTGGATGGAAGATGGAAGGAAGATGGGTGGACGGTCGAGGGAAGGTTGAGGTGGATGGGAAGAGGATGAAAATCGGGTAAGGGATCTGCGAGAGTGTGGGGAAGGTGATGGACATGGAGAGAGTTGGGTGTCCACGTGGAAGGAAGATGGGTGGTGGATGGGTAGAGAGGAAGGAATGGAGGGAGTTCGACGTGGACCGAGTTTAGTGTGGAGGGAGTGGGGATGGAGGGGTTCAATGTGTGTATGTGGGGAGGATGGAGGAGTAGTTGGAGGCGGGGATGGAGTTTGTGTGGATGAGGAGTAGAGGTGAGGGTCGGGGATTGTTGGTGGCGTGGGAGTGCGGGGGGATAGGGGTTTTAAGTAGAATTTTATTTTAGTTTGTATTTATCTAAATAAATAAACAGAAGAGAGGTGGGAGAGTTGATTGGTTTTTCAAAAGGGGTTCGATGAGGAGATTAAAAGAAATAAAAAATGCAAATCGAGATGAAGGGAGAAAGAAAGAAATATATATTTGTTTTTGTTTTGGGTTGTTTAGAAGCAAAGATCGAAAAATATGTGGGTGAGGAAATCAAAATAGATAGAGATTTAAAACAAAGATTTAAAAATTGATGAGTGAAGAAGATCGAGATCTTACGGAACAATTATTGTAGCAAAAAGAAATAAAGAGATAAAGAAAGTAATTTTCCGGATTGGTTTCCCATACCAAAATTTATCGTCCATAGCGAAACCACGAGTAGCTAGAAGCGGGGGATGAATGTTCTTTTGTCGACACCGAGCACTTTATGAAGATCAAAGAGATGATGAGCATCATAATGTCATTGTTACTACAACCTGGTGAGATGCACCACAAGACACTACACAAAAAACACTACCCACAAAGATGAAGGTTAACTAAAGAAGGCCATAAGGCACATAAAAGGATATAATAATAAACAAAGAACAGATAAACCACTAATTGGGAAATTAATGGTAACGCATCAAAAGTAATCAAGGCGTCTTTAGAATGTAAGCTAGGAAAAATACACTACTAACAAGGAAGTAAAATACTAACAATCATACCTCCTCCTTTGCGTTCCTTAGCAAACCTCAGAATGGGATGGGAAACATGGATTGAGCCCCGATTACGTGATACATAGGTGTTTTTTTCAAGATGGAGCAAGGACTTCCCGCAACAATGATCCACTTACTTTGCACCGATGGGTAACAAGGATTATGGATTTGAGGTGCTTCAAGATGAGGCTATTTGGTAATTAGGACGAGGTAAAAGGATGTTCTTTGATCAAAGGATGCAAGAACTTAGACAGGCATTCAAGCTTATTTTCCGTGTCTTAGAGGGGAGGGGTAAGGATGTATTTATATCCTGGGGAAATGATTAACTTAGATTAATTTAAGTAATCATGGTTTGAAAATGTGGGCAAGATTAGGTGAGTGGGGACCACAAGAATGGGTGAGGATTTGATCTTGGATTTTTAATTCATAAGTGGAGGATTTTAGGTGAGTGGGGTCCACTAAGAGTGGGTGAGGATTTGATTTTGAATTTTTAATTCAATAGTAGAAAAACATGGAGAATAATGACATGTGGTGAGGATTGGGTTATTTTTTGGATTTAAAATGGATAATTAATCAAATTATATTTGATTAATTCGAAGTGTATTTTTGTGGGAAATGAGGTAGGGGAATTAATTGATTTAGGACATATGTGAAATTAGGGTGTCTACAGAATAATCCACATAAATAAATAAATGGAATAAATAATTTCTTGCTGACACCCTCCTTAAGCGTAGCTTAGGTGGGTGGAAAATAAAGTGGGCCCCACAACTAAGCCCAATGAGGTACCCACATCAATGCAACTCTCACAAAGTGGAGTAAAAGGAGAAAACTCGGTGGGAAACCCCCTCCCGCTCCCCGCCCACCCCAAAAGAGAGACAAAGTAAAAAAATGAGATCTAAGAAGCCTCACTAAAAGCTACAACTACATGTAGCCACTTTGTATATTGTAAATAAACCTTTTGGAGTATTTGTGGATCATAAGTAGATGTAGTGAAGAGTGGATCACCATAGAAGAGTAAAGGAAACCACCAAGTGTTTGATGGATATCCAACCAAGGTGTGGTTCCTATCCAAGAAAATATGCTCCTCACGGAAGGTAGAAGTGCCAACTTCTCCATGAAGGGGTGGTGAATTTGAAACATAAACAAATAAGGAACGTGAAAGGCCACGTAACCAAGTAGAAGATTACCCAATGTCGATGAGTCCTGAATCAAGGTGCTACTCACTGAAAAGTCTGTGGTGGACTGTTAATGCACAAAAGTAGCACCCTTTGATTTGATCATGGTAGATCAATACTTTTGGCTAACATGAGAATATCAAATAAAAACTAAAAATTAGAAAAACAAAGAAAAAAGCACCAAAAATGAAAAATTTGAGAAAACAATAAACAAAAAGCGGAGTTGTCCTCATGTGAAAACCACACAATTATGGCGTAATGGCTAGGTCTTTGAGTGAAAACTAGTTTTGGTGCTCAAAGAAGACTCGCTTGAGATGCACGAGTTACTCTTACTGACGGGATGGGTAATAGTCTCCACTTTCTAGGTATGACCTTCTTTTGCTAAGTCTAAGAACTCTACTAGGGCCACCTTTTCCTTGCCATGATCTGGTTTCTTGGCTCTTATATCTTCATGGAGGACATAACCTTTGTATACTCCCATCCAATGCTAAGCATACATGCACCGTTGTCACCTTCTAGTTCATACACGCGTGGCGTCTGCCTCTTATATATTCCCACATCACGGCCAGGGCATCCACGCTTCTTTGTTCTTGTACATTGCTTTGAGAACATGATCTTAGAAAATACGAAACATTTGAAAAGAAGATACTCAAAACTCTAAACATCTGGAAAGTTTCCCTCCTCGGGATTAAGTTACAAGTATTTCACAAACGTTATCTTAGGAAACCAAGACAACAATAAAGACCATAGTTGTGAAAAATTATATTTTTAGATAAACCCAAAAACATTAGAAAATATGTCAATGATGTCCCTGAAAACAAAGTAGTGCTTTAATTGCTTTTAGTTGTTGGTTTGTATAGTTTTGATGTACTTAGTCTTGAATTGTTGGTTCTTTAAATGGATCATTTGCTTATCTGATTTTGAATCTTGTTTGATTTAAATTATGTATTGCATTGCATACATTTAGGAACTCTCATGCTTGTAAAAATTGTTGTAGGATTCTTTGCTTATTGGGTGCGTCTATTAAAGTTCATTTTTACTTGCTTAGATTAGATCCCCTTTTAATCTCTTGTTAGTTTTTGCAGGTGTTTTTGTTTAGTTATATTTTGTTGTGTTGTTTGTATGTGTATATTTGTTTAGTTTTGTTAACTTTTGCTTGTATATTTTACACAGTTTTGTTATCACATCTATCATCTATCATTTCATCACATTTCTAACATCATTCACTACATCATATATATACAAAAATGCTAAGTATTACATCATGCATGTATGCTAAGCTAATCATCACATATCGTATCATCAATGGGGCAAGAGGGGTTGCGCATAATCACAAATCTATTCCCCCACACCAATATCATCTAGTATTATCCCAAGTGCTAGAATAAAAAGTCGAATCTGACTCATGAATCCAAAACATGTGGTGCTATCTATAGATACATCATCAATATGAAAGCATGAAATATACACATTTCTAAATCTAAGGTATGTCACATACATAAAGGAAAGAGCAATCATACATCATAAATCCATCATAGTATGATACATCAAAATGTCCATATATACATGTATAAACTTTCCAGGTCAGTACTCAAAATAATACATCATTGATACAATATGCCATAAAAAAGGGGCATGCGTCAAAAGAATCGAGCCTTCATCACGAGGCATCATCAAAATAATGATATACACAACTATACATCAAAATTAGCCTTCATAAGAGGCATGTATACAAGATATCTATACAAAAATAATAATATAGAGCTCAACCACAGCTCTCACCCTCGCTGGGCTCCTGGTCCATGACCGGTCATCGGAAGAGTGGCGGCCGTGGACGGACTGCACGAGGTACCACCTGCATGTCTGTCAGCTCTTTGTGAAGTCGGTTTCCACTGGTATGGGCTTCCTAACCGATCTCATTAAATGGCACATCCCCACAACTGGAATTTGTCGCACTTTCGCATCCGATCTACTGGAATGATAACACTCGGCGATCTACCGGAATTGCCACAAGTAGGAAGTCCTATAATCTGAGCCTCACCACCGGATCTCATGGCATCCCATATCAAATCTGCATCTCCAAAAGTGAGAGTTGCCTTTAGGGTGGCATCTCAATCGTTGTCACCCTACCAATATCATCCTGGCCTATCTCAAGGCCGCGACCTCTCGATCTCTCGCTCTATGAGGTAATAGCCCCACTTTGGGCCCGTGCACGATCCCTCGTGCCGAGTAGCCCTAGGCTTGTGTTTGGATCTGATCCCTTTGGGTCATAAAAATCGAACCTAGGTCGAGGCGGTGTAGGAGGCTCATATCTCCCGAGTCCTCAGCGGCCATCTCTCGGATCCGACTCTGCCATGGAACAACGTCATGCTGCGGTGGCACAGTGCCCTAGCATAATCCCTCTCTGTTGTTAAAACCCGCATTGGGCATGTGCTTGATCTCGCTCTGCTATGAGGCCTGTACTTGTGCCCTAGTTGTGTCTCTCTCCCCAACCACTGTAATTGTTCTTTGAAGAGTAGCCCGTTGCCCACTAGCGCTACTACTCTCTGGAATATCAAGTGGTGGGCCCTGCTCTGGAAGTACCTGCTGAAGAGGGGTATATATCCCCACTGGAATGCCTATTGGGGGCAACTCTATGTCCACGACTGTATACATGTTTAGGCCTTGGCCTCGGGACCTTGTCCCTATGGCTGCTAAAATGCTAGACCCTGTCCTTGTGCTTGCATGGTGTTGGACCACCCCGTCCCTGCCTCGACATATAGGTGCGCGTCGGGCCCACCCTCATCATCATCATCATCACTTGCAACACCACCAATGGCTCCACCCTCGTCACCACTAGGAGGCCCTACTGAAGGAGGTCTCACACCGGCATTATATGCCGCTCTAGATACAGTCAAACGATGCGGAAGTACACCATGATAACAGTCCGTACTCGGGAGTAGTACAGGATCTCTAATCTGTCTCAATGGCACCCAAATAACATGTGCCACATGTCAGAAACTAGCTAGTGCTCTGTCGCGAGTAATCTGTGGCCCCATGTCAAAATGCTCCCAGGCTCTGCAAGCATACCATATATCCGGCCTAGGAACATCACAGGGTAATGCCGAATCGCCTTTGCTCCGATCCACCTTGTATATCTCTCGCATATAGGCTGCAGGTAAATTGCCTAGAATGAAATGCTCTACGGTGGTGGTACTGAGCTCTAAGTCATCCTTGGGCCACTAGAAATGTCTATAAGGCCTCCAAACTATGGAAGCCTACCTCGGCTCATCGAACTCACACCGATAATGATATACGACCCCATGTTAGGTTGCACATCGTCCCTGCTAGGACCTAACCCATCGTCGATGGCTCGTCAGAGCCCGAACTCTCAAGCACACCTAAAGGGCGACCAATGATGATATGATCCCATGCCCAAATCAGTAGGAGGCAAGCGAGTCCTACCGTCTTGAAGGTAATAAGTAATCAAATGCGAGGTCCCGTATAGATGGGCTATATACACCGACCCCAGTAGGGGTCTCTCCTCCACCAAACCAAGAATCACTCCTAGGAGTCCAGTGGAAATGAAGCACTAGTCTTGTCAGGGAGTAAAACTCCACTGACAAAATCCATCATGTAGACCACTACTCGGTCTAACTCTGGATCATCTATACATTGAGATAATCTGATGGACATCCCGCGCCGTGGTATAGTAGGGACGCCGAATAAATGTATAATATGTCACTGAATATCGGTCCAGTGGCTCGTGAATCCGGATGAGCTAGCCACCGAATGGGGACCCGCATGATGCGCCACACATCCTCCAGTGTAATGGTAATCTCCCGATCGGGAGTTGGAAACACTAACTCTCGCTATGCCATCTCTCTGTTATGGCTGTCAAGAGGCCATGGTCCAATGTAATCTGTGGCATCTCTGCCACATGAGACAATCCTGTCACATGCAAAAGGCTCTCGAGTCACTGTATTATCGTCATCAAACTATGCCTCTATAACTAAATGGCCGACCAGTAGCACTTTCAGCGCGTTTACATAACATGTATTATACGCTGCAAAATCAACACATGTGTGAGGTACTTATTTCTATTTTTCTAAGGAAAAATGCTTCTTCAAAATCATCTAACTCACTAATTATTCTTTTCTTCTGAACTAATCTCATCTATATTCTTCTATACTTGGTTATTTTTTTGCCAGTTGTCTTTTCCCCTTCATTCAAGTGCTTACGCACCTCCTTCCCGGCACCTACACGCCCTAAATAACACATACGTGCCCTTACGGATGCATACGTGCACTAATTCTTTTTCCTCATTTGGCACAGGCCACACCGAACGCATACGCGCCCAGTGTGACACCTACGCGCCTACCATGGCGCGCGCACACGTGCGCGTGGTGACCTAGCCCTAGCAGCCGACGCATATGCGCCCCTCTGCCACTAAAATTCTTCCTACGGAGTGCGTGTCCACGTACCCGCTTCTTCCTAGGTACACGTGCGCGTCCTTGCCCTCGTGAATAGACACATGTATGTGTCCATGTCTAGTTTGACATGTACGCATGCGCGTACCCTTCAATTCGATGCATATGCCCACACACATGTGTAAAAAAGGTCCTACCTACCCTAGAAAAGCCCTAAAAATGCAATAAATGCATAATTAATGGGAGGGATAGGCCACTCACGTAAGGTCCATCCGCTGGGTCCCGCATGAACTCTCGAATGTGATCCGCACGCGTCTCGTCCTCCTCGGTATTCTCGCCATCTCACTCCAGGGCTATCGCTCTCGCTCACGGTAAAAATTTGCAAGAGCTTTGGTAAAAATAAACTGGTCGTGATTATTTTACCAACCCCGGGTGGGTATATTAACCCGTCACGATGCCCCTAGGGCATGTTTTTTCCGCCGTGATCATTAACCCGCTTCTATCTGTTGTGATAATTATTTTTGTATTAAAATAATTATTTTTACTAATTTCCCATGCTGGGGCACTTTGTGCCACCTGCATGGTTGTTTTCTCGTCACACCGCCAGAAATAATTTACACATCTTTCGAGCACCTTTTCTCGCCTCTTCCTCTATTTTTCATCTATTTTCCCTCATCGGGTAATTATTTATTCATTTATTTTCAATGAATTATTCTCAACCCATTTTTCTTCTTATGGGAATATATTCTAGCTTCTGACAGCCCTTCCTTCCCACTATCGCCCTTGTGCGTACTTTTAGAAGATCTTTGATCTTTTGAAATTCTTCTGACTGATCAAAAAATTCAAAAAAATAAAAAAGATAAAAAAATAAAAAACATTCAAATACTTCGAAACTGCCTCAAAATTGGTTAAATCGTTCATCTACGGCTGAAATCTATGTCTCTTGCATGGCACTCATCCTAGATCTTGTTGATGTTTTCAAATTTTTAAACAACGACTCGCGCATCACCAAAATCTTCAATCACCTACACAAGCTATATTGCTTACTTAAATGCAGATACTTTGGGGCCTTTGTTAGTTTCTGGTATTGTTTTCGTAATGCACATTGCTTTTCGTGGGACCCAGTGTCCTCCGTCTTTCCCCTTGCATAATACACCTTGCTTGGGGCATCATTCTTTACCCTTGTCATTTATCAAAACATTTAGGACTTCATCTCGATAACAAAATATTTGTGCAACTATCTTAAACATTATTGGTTTAAGTGTGTGTGATTGTAATTATTTCCACTGTTAGGTGATTTTGTTTATTTCTCGTATTGCATTGCATTCGTGTATGTTGCGTGGAGTTAACTTAGATTTTTAGCATAGGATAGTTGTTTGTATCTTGGATTTTCATGTCATTTTACGCTTCCGTCACATGCTCACATTTTAATAAGGACCCATGAGGAGGATTCTAAGCATTATGATGATTAAATATTGTTAGCAATTGATTTGCGGATAGCTCAATATCCTTTTTTCTAAGTTTCTCGTCTTCTCTGTCCACTTCTCTCTCTGTTGTTTTCTTTTTCGATCGTCGATCGAGTTTCTTTATCACCCCATCAACACTCGAGGGGGCATTCGTCATCCTTCATCCTATTAATTTTTCTTCTACCCCTTCAAAAATATTTCTACTTGTTTGCGTTTGTCTACTTTCTTTGAAGTGATGTAGCTTACGTCACCTCAAAGAGGGGCAAATGTAGACACATGTAGTTTGATCAATACACTATTATTTCTAATAGTGCACTAACTATTCTTCCCTTTGTAAATTGATGGCACACCGCCAGTTAAACCTATCTAACTCCCTTCTCACGACATCTTTTTGGTCGTTTTCCTCTTATAAACCACTTAAACAGGCTATTATAGCCTCATTCTAACTAGATTAGCTTTTTATTCCCTTACTAGCTTGCTTCATTAGCTCCCTGGAATATCAATCCACTTAATTAGTCTAAACTAGGTTAATTACCTAAACATATTCAAATCACACTTTGACTTCCTAAAAGTACTTTTGGACTTTAGCCTTTGTCTCACATGCACCCAAATATCCCATTTCCCCAAACCAAAAACTATAAATAGGGCTATACCCCTCCCTCTTTCTAAGAATTCTCTCTTTTCCTAGCATAGATTATAGTATTTTGTTTAGGCTTTAGATTGTATTTCATCTTCTTATTGAGCTAATTGCATTGGCTTTTTGTATTTCATAGCACTAATATAGAGTAAAAGGAAAGATCCATTGGCCTTGAAGCCATTAATGGATAGATCCTTTTCTCTTAAGCACACAACTGAAGGCTTAGATCCTCTTAGGTTCATTATTTCAAGCTTTTAAAGAATAGAGGTTAACTTCATTTGTTTAGTTTGCATGTTTATTTCAAATTAATGTATGCAAAGAAGAAAACCTTGCTCATTTTTATCACATGGTCCATTGATCGTTGTTAAAAGCCTTTGGGGTTTCTTTAGAGATTCTTACCCCAAATTCATGGCTTTTTACAACTTTTCATTGAACACAAATACGAGACGGACTGCGAAAAGAGAAGATGATCAAGTAGTCAAATACACATGTATATGTATAAAAAACATGTAAGGAAGTATGTAAAATAAAATGTTGAAAATGTGAAAAAGGAACATGTGCACCTGATCCGTGATGAGGAAAGAGTGTAGAAAGGATCTTGTAGATGATGTCGATGTGCATGAGTTTTTCGGGCGATCTCACGCCAATGTCATGGAAGAAGTGTAGGGAGAATTTTTTGGTGTCGTCCTCCAACCTTTAACTACTTCTGTTGTATAAAACACCATTGCAAATGGTGTGTACAAGTGCTAAGGACTATCTACCCTATAAAAGTCATTGTGTATGGAGTTTTGTAGATTGTGATGAACTACCAATCGTTGTGTGATATGCCCCCTGGTCTCAGGTAATCCAAGAAAGGCCGTTGTGTGATATGCCCCATGGTCTCAGGAAATCTAGGAAAGGTTGTTATATCATGGACCCAAGTCTGATTCTGAGCCCTGAAATCTGAAAACTATAATGTACCGTACTTATGTTGTGCGTTGTATATCTATGTATGGGTGACTAATTCACCTAAATGATGCCCCCTCATTTGGGGTGCATGCGCGCGCCGTTGAAGGAGTATGCGGCCCAAAGGAGGATCGCTGAAAGCTGTGACCTACGGGGGAAGGGGATGTGCTTAGTAGAAACCAAAGCACATGCAAACAATTGGTTGGGAGACAAGTGTTAGTATAAGCAAGGACAAGTAGGCATTTATAAGACAAAGTGTAATCTAAATGAACAATGTGTAAGCTAAGATGCAAGCATAAGACAATGTAGACCGCGAAAAGAGGGTTATAAAAATGGGACACCACTCATGATTTCGCAAGACACTCCGAAGGCTGTAGTGGCCTCAAACAAGTGTGCACACAAGACCAAGGGAAAACCCATGGCAACAATGACATGAATGACAAGCGAGGACAAACAATATAACAGATAACTATGGTGGCAAATAGTCTGTAAAACAAATGTTGCACATGAAGCACTTGTTAGCATGTTAGAAAGATAAAAAGTATGTCAAAACATGTATAATATGATAAAGTAGTGTGTTATGAAAAAAAATGAAACAATAACACTTGTAGTATACGAAAGTGGATGCCCCAGAGCCAATGTGGGAATGGGAATGAAAGTCTGCAAGATTCATTCATATTGCATGTAATGGACTGTATAATCTATAATCACAACTAGAAAGAAAGGTGAACACACATGTGTGTATGATAAAGAATAATGACATCTGAGATATCTATCTAGCATGTGTGATAAAATAAACATGTACAAGTAAATGTAAGCAGGATAAATGCAACCAAGTTATGCAATATGTGGTGGATGAGGCGAGAATGGAATGCGGTGTGAATGATAGGAGAAACGTGCCCCCAGAGTGGATGGAATTGTATGCAGTGCGGTTCATTTATTTATGCCCCCTCAGTAATCAAGAATGAACCGTAAATGAGAGCGTGTCATCGAGAAATGGTTCGAATGATGTGTTGTGTGTAGCGTGATGTGATGATATGCGACATAGAGATGAGGTGCGAGAATGTGTGATGATTTAGCCTAAAGTGTATATCAAAACAAGATAACAAAAGAAGTGATGATTTAGCCTAAAGCGTATATCACTAAAGGATGCTAGAAGATGTGATGATTTAGCCTAAAACGTATGTCACTAGATGATACTAGAGGAAGTGATGATGTAGCCTAAGGTGTATATCACTAAGAATGTCGCATGATAGAAAGATGGAATGATGAATGTGTGAATGTGATGAGGTCCATTTGTGATGTATACCCTCAACAATCCAGTATGGACCGTGAGACTAGAGTGCGTCATAGGGTAGTGAATGTTGTTGTTAGGTGTAGTATTTTGTAAGATGCATGACATTGAGTGAGTTTTTGAGCGACTTTCCTAAAAGTGTAGAAAGACGATAAACTCCACCAAGTTTTCGGTGATAATGTAAGGACCAAGCCACATTAGGTGTAGTATTTCTTAAGATGCATGACATTGAGTGGGTTTTTGAGCGGCTTTCCCAAAAGTGTAGCAAGACGATAAACTCCACCAAGTTTTTGGTGATAATGTAAGGACCAAGCCAATTTGGCTTAAATTTTCCTTTAAGTGGAGCTTTAACGTTTGTGTTTTTCTGATTCTCTTTTAGAACAAGATCGTTGATGCTAAATTCGCAAGGCGGGTTTTGTGTGGTTGTATGTGTGTCTTATCTGCAGATCGATCTGTATGAAGATGTTCTAGTGCTTGAACGTGGAGAGTCTAGCATTTCTAACTCATGTAGATGGTTTTCACGATATTCGTTGTCCTTAAGTATGCCTTTAAGCGAGACCCATAATGAAGGTATCTCAAGTTCAAGTGGGATGATGACCTTAGTACCGTAGACTAAGGAAAAAGGGGTTGCATTTGTAGGCATACACACACTAGTACGATAAGCCCAGAGGGTGTAAAATAGCTGATTATGTCAATCATCACCACTAGAAGCGACTGTCTTGCATAAGATTTTGACAATAGTTTTGTTGGTGGCTTCGGCAGCCATTGCCTTGTGGGTAGTAAGGAGTAGAGAATGATTGTTTGATTTTGAATTTTGTACAATTTTCTTAACATCCTTATTTTTGAAAGAGGATCCATTATCAATGATGATAGCAGAGGGCACACCAAAGCGTGTAATGATATGGGTAGTGAGGAAACCAGAGATGTCGGGCCAATTACGCTTCATAATGGGGCTTCTTTGACCCATTTAGTAAAATATTTAGTGGCCGTAATAATGAATTTGTGTCCATCTGCTGATTCAGGATTTATCATGCCAATGAGGTCTAATCCCCAAAGGGAAAATGGCCAAGTAGGTGCAATTGGTTGAAGATCATATACATGTGCGTGATGGAGGTTACCGTGCTTTTAACACTTCTTGCAGCAGTAGCATATTTGAGGCAGTCATGTTCCATGGTAGGCTAAAAATATCCTTGACGTAAAATCTTTTGAGACATAACTTTTCCAGAGAAATGACCACCGCACATGTTGTCGTGTATTTGGGAAATAGCAGTGGGAATATTGGCAAGATCTAAACAACGTAAGAGTGATCCATTAAGGGCACACTTAAATAATTTTGTCCCAACGATGATGTAACGGGTAGCCTCACGTCGCAAATGATGAGCTTCATGAGGTTGTAGAGTATCAAGAATGGTTTGTTTATATAAGAAGTTATAAATGGGAGTAAACCATTCGTGATTGTCTTGACTATGCGTGATGGTGCAAGCTTACGAAGGCAATGTGGAGATGGAAGGATGTCACAAGTGTCGAATGATGAAAGTTTCTTGGTCATCAGTAATATCTTGTGGGATTAGTGACGTTGCACTAGCCATAACGTTTGCATGACGATTATCCTTACGAGGAATGGTAGCAATAAAGTAAGACTCGAATGTAGCCAAGAGGTCTTTTACAAGCGTGTTGTATGGGATTAAGTGTTCCTCTTTTGTGTTATATGTATCATTGACTTGATTTATGACTAGTGAGAGTCACCATGTATTCATGGATTACATTGTCTGCATATCAAGATCGACATTATAAGTAGTGAAATCATCACGAAAAGAGTCAGAGATGGGGGAGGCATCGAGAAGGGGAGTCACAACTAGCTGATCGGCTATGACCTGGTCTTTAATTACTTTTGCGGTATGAACTTGAAATCAAATTCGGTAAGGAGAATAACCCAACGTGATAGACGTTAAACAGGATGGATACGGGATAGGAGGTATCATAAAAAATATACCTTGGTGATGATATGTACCTCATTGTTGAGAAGATAGTGATGCAATTTATCTGCAACAAAGACAAGGTTGAGACATCATAAACGACGCCCTGATGACAAAATTTAAGTCGTGTATGTAGAGTAGAGGGGACCACATGCATGGCATGGATCTAGGGCCGCCCAAGAATAATATTATAATTAAGGTTATTAGGCATGACATGGCATGGAATAGTGATTGTAGATGGACCAACAGTGACAGGTAGGTTAATAGTGCCTAATACACACTTGGGAATGTTGTCAAAGCCATGAATAGAGACTGATGAAGGAGCTAAAGCACTTTCCGAAAGACCCAAGTGATGAAAAAAACCAATGTTACAAATGTTCAAGGGCGGACCATTGTCAACTAAAGCGTGTTTGACCCCGACATTGTTGACACAAACCTGAATATAGACGGGGTTCATGCTCTAACATTGCTTGAGAATGTAGCTGATCTATTGTGAAAGTTATTTGATCCTCATTGAGAGATAGGGTAGAAGTAAAATTATGGTATACATATTTGGGTGATGTTTGAAGAGGAATATAAGTAGTAGCTAAATACTTTTTGAGCTTATTGATACAATCAGGATGATTATGTAGATAAGCATGGATAGAAATATTCATGATTAGAGAACCCTAGAGAGAAGAGGACCCTAAGAGCATGGAGATCAAGTTCGGGTTCACCAAAATGATTATGCTAAAATGTAAAATTATAGCCTAATCTAAATGCTATAGCAACAGTAAATAAATGAATAATGAAATACATAAATAATACCCAAACTAAGAAATAAAGTATGAAACCCTAATTGCAAAGAGGGTTAGAAGAGCCTTAGCTGATTCACAAAGGTTCTTTGGAGCGTGTCGCATTGGTGACCGTCGAACAAAGATGGAAGACCGTCGCGTAAAAGCCTGAAAATTACGGATATGGAGGATTTGACTAGGCGGGGCACATGAAGAGGATGGGGGGTGCCCGTGGGCGCACGGTCTCACGTATATGCTCGAAAACCTCTTTTGAGGTGTAAAGAGGTTCACACTTTTTCTCCTTATGTCACACTTGGATCACCGAGGTCGCTGTAAAACCTGCAACAAAGGATGCACCTGTAAAAACCTCAAATAGACATCAAATCCTAAAAAAGAGAGATGCAAAATGAGGGGTCGATTGTCCTTAGCTACCCATGATGGTGAACTTACAACGAGGCGTTGCACTACATCTCAAACCCAATGAGGTTCTATGAGGCGGAATTGTGCCTAGGTTGCTCTTGTGTGTGTCGCACTTGAAGTAACGAGCAAGTAGTTAGATGTAGAATGTAAATAATGTGTGCATGGAAACAATATACTTCTTTCTATATGAAGTGTGATGCAAAAGAACTAGCCTTTTCCCTTGTAATGGGGCTAGATGGATCTGAAATGGAGCTCTTAGATGTTTGATGGATGCTGACTTTAGGTGGTGATAGATAATGCTTAGTGCTTGGTCTTTTATTATGATCACATAACTTTATATTTATATGATTCCCTTGTTTGAATTTCGTAATTAACCCCGAAAAGGCCAACTATCAAAAAGATAAGATGCTCAAACGGTTAGAAAGGACCCAAAAAGTGTGACCAAATTACAAAGAGGACAAGGGCGCCTAGAGGGGACGGGGCGCTTAGCGTTGACTTTCCGGCTGGGTGCTGGTGTCCAGAATGACAAATGTCAAAAGGTGAAAAGACAGATTGAGCAAGTAAGAGTGCAAGACTAAAAGCAAAAGCATAAAGTAAAGAAAGGTGGCCAAAGACATGGGTTAATCATTACTTTTTGTACTTAGGAATCATGTAAATAATAATATGTAATCAAGACTAAATAATTACTCAAAGTGCGTGATTTTGTGTCTACGGTGTGTGCAACACTCTCGTGTCTCTTATATACGACTCTTCACCTTTTCTATGACTATGAAATGTGACATTGCTTGTTGTACTTTTATGCATTTATGCTTGTATACTTAGCGGCTTACATGCTTATTTTCTAGTATGTTTATTTTCTCTCTTCACGTTATGGATTCCGTCATGTACTCTTTTGCATGAATCAAATCTCTCTGATGGTCACCTACAACCACCTTTAATGTGATCAAATGCGACTATATGTAACATTCGACATGGACATGTCACTTGTTTGAGACGAGCAATCTATTACACATCTCACTCACCTCAAAAGAGGGGTATTCGGTGGAGTTATTACACGTATATCGATGCGATCGGGCACATATACAACATAATTCAAAAAAAAAATGGGATAGGGTGCATATACATAGGGAACAAGAACATATACAAATCAAGATCATAATTCACATATGGACAAAGCCGTCTAATAGGGACAAAACTATTAGATGTTAATGTCAAGGATGGACAATTTCACCATAGGTAGTTTTGAATATAAAATTCAAATTTTTTTGAATATACATATTTTAATAAATTTTTAATACAATATTAAGGACAATTGGCACAATTAAGAGAAAAATTATTCCATTTTGGTACAAAATGTGGGGGTGGAGTGGGGGAGCATGTGTACTTCATTCCCTTTTAGCTTTACACATCTTACACTCCTTTACATATATGTTATGGGGCATGAGCCTCCTTCTATATTTAGTATTGCCTACTTGATACATTGGGACATCGCATGGTGGGTGCATATGTATTCTTCATTTCCTTTAGACTTTGTGCTATTTCACACATTTGGGACTAGATCCATCTACAGCAATGTGGTCATGGGTAGAATTTTTTTGGGGTGATTATAAAACCTTATGACACTCTTCTTCTCTCTTTTTGGGGAGGTTTTGGGATGGTTAGACATCATGTGATGCCCTTCCTCTTCTTATAAAGTTCTTTAAGGAGACTAAAAGGATATGTGACACCCTTCTTTGGAGTTCGATCAAGTGACACCCAATTCCCTTTTGGCTTCGACATCTCCATCAACAAATTAGGGATTGATCACTCCCAATCTTCTAGTGGCTCAATTCCAATCCATCTCTCTAAGAACTTCATCAAGGAGCTTCTCTTTCGGAAAGACAAAGGGGTGTACTCATTCCTCAATTTGTTTACTTTTCTAATGTGAAAGTTAAAATTTCAGATTTAGAATTTTCAAGCACACTTTGAAATGTGACTTAAACTTAATTTTTATGGACATTGACTACACTCTATGTTGCATGTTTTACTTTGGAGACTGTGTCAACACTCAAGAAAACAAGCACCTCGAGCAAAGAAAAAGTGTGTCTATACGTTCACGTATAGTTTCTTTTAAGCATGCGCAAATTTCATTTCCTAGCTTAAAGGGAGAGCAAATGTAAACACGAAAATTTGGTAATTTATCATTTGATAATGTTAATATTGGCTTAATCCCTAAATAATGACATGTGCACACATTCTAAGATGAATTGTCTATCCTTAGCCATATTGTAGGACTCTCTTCTCAATTACACTTCTTAATCACTCACAAAACTATTTGCATCGATTCCTGACAGACAGTTTACCACCTCAGTTTCATGAGTAGAAGTTTCCAATGCCTCACTCCACCTGCCCCGAAATGAGGCCAGCCAATGGCCTAGTTTGAAACATGTAGTTTCATCCCTAGCCACCCATAAGTCATTTTCTCAATTCAATATCTTTTTATGAGTTGGTACTTTCCTCGGAGGTGGGCTTTAATACAAAATTATACCTACGAACCCCTATATAAGTAAATCAAATGTATTGATTTACTCATCTAACACTTACAGGCATTCCTTAAGAAAATTTCATTCCAAAAGCATTCAAAACTCTCATAAATTACCCTAAAGCAACAACACTCGTTAGGAGCACCCCCACAAATTGAAACACTCCCGACCAAGTAGAGTGTCTAGTTTCCCAAGTTCTGACCCTTTAAGCCAAGCGAAGCTACAAGCATGCCACGCCACTGTTAGTAAACATTACCAAGTGTCCATTTCCAAATATAGTTGCATCCATATAGATATCACATCTTTAGGTGGAGAACTAAGTGTGATTTAAGGCCTCTTTGAAGTAGCCCCAATGTAGGAGGTGTACGGGTTGTGTTTCCCATCCACTAACCTTGTTGCACGGGTTTCTTCCAAAGGTTAAGGTTTGAAGTTGTTTCTGAGTCATATATAGGGTTTCACACATTTGTGAAACATAGGGTTTCACAAAGAACCATATTCTAGTTGATCAGACAAACACAAGAAATTGTAAAACATCAGTAGTTCATTGTACAAAACTACCAAATAGGTACACAATCTCTAGATTATTCCATATATATCAAACAATTTTGTCGCATGTCAATTTGTACCCCAAATCCAAAAGCGAAACATCTTGAGATCATTTCTAGTTGTTTCATCCATCTCATATTGCCATATCAACTTTTTGAGCATCCATCAACTAAGTACATTCCCTTTCTTATGCCTTGTCTCATTTAGCATTTGTTCAATCATTATATTTTACATATTGCTAAATATGTATATTCTGATATGAATGTTAATGTCAATTAATTAATTTGATTATATCTCTTGTTTCCAACCCTAATCCAAAGTGAAATAAATAACGCTTGCTCATACACACACTTATTCATTTTTGGGTCAAAATCGATATAAGAACATATGCGATCAAACAAGAATGTATTTGCACGATACATCAAGATATGGACTAACCTAGTATGCCCTAAGATTAGGACATTCATATGATTAGTCATTCAACAAAAATCCTCACATATGATGCTTTACAACACAAAAGGCTAGCTTGGCCAATCCTAATGCATTTTTCTTACAACATAACAAAGACATTAATGATGTGTTTCTTCTTTGTCCCAATATCATAAAAATCATTTGATGAATCAAGTACATGGCAATCCAAGTCAACACAACAACTTTTAAACATTGATTGGATAAGAATATTCTAACATTTGTTTCAAAAGAGGACATGTTGTTATATACCACGACAATTACTTCTCCCCTACATACCCCTACATAGTAACATGCATGCACTTGCGTGTGGGCCATCTATGTGTGTGTGTGTGGGCCATCCATATCACCTCCTAGATATATCAAGTTCAAGTATAATGAAGCCTTGAGAAACCGCATATGGGTTGGAAGGCGAGGTATCCTAAGAGGCGATCAAGGTTAGATTCTCTGATATATTCATTTAATCGTGCCATCCTCCAAATAACATAGCCTAATTCCAAAGCATATATGTGATTGTTGTTTTCTTACTAGTCTCGCACACAAACCAAGCAATTCTTAAAGGTGTATTGAGGGTAGTGTTCATTCATTACAAAAGGCCACCAAATTGAAAGGATCCACTAGAGTTTGCAAAACTTGTTATAGGTGTAATATAATGGTCGAGGTTAGATCCCACAAAACCTAAACCACGTCACAAATTGCCTTTGCAAACATCAATTTCCAATTCTTTGATGTCATGTCATCTAAAGGTTAGATCCCGCAAAGCCTAAACTAAAGTGGCAGATAGCCTTTACAAACATCTTTATCCAATTCATTCAAGTTGTCATGATTATACTACCCTTAAAAGTTAAATTTATGACCAATGTCACAAACTAATGAAACTAAAATCATGATCGTAAGAAAACCTTGGTACAATTTATGACAAACACTCAATAGTGGGAACAAATTGGAACATTGGTGATTTGACATAATAGAAACACAATTTATGAAGTATTTAAGGTATACACATGCATTTCTTTGTTAAATAAGATGGGGTTAAGAAACAAATGTAGCCTCGTACATAAGGCAAAACAAAGTTTATTACGCATCACATGAGAGGCGAAGTAAGTTTTCCTTATCCAACATCCCTACACTTAGGACTTTTCAACTCTAATTGATAAATAATTGTAGTAACTATGACTAGAGGTGAATAAACAAATGTCACAAACCAATAAAACTAAAAAATTTGACCTAAAAGAACCTTGTTACAATTTGTAGGCAAACACCTTCACTGAAACAAACTAGAACATTAGTGATATGACAAACAAAAATGCAATATTTGTGAAGTCTTCAAGGTATACACATGCATTTCCTTGTTAAATAAGATGGGGTTAATATACGAAATGTAACCTCGTACAAAAAGGCAAAGCACAATTTATTAGGATCACATGAGAGCTAAGTAAGCTATGCACCTAATTTCCTTGTCCAACATCTCCACACTTGAGGACTTTTTCAACTCTTAACCGATAAATAATTGTAGGAACTATGACTAAAGGTGAATAAACAAATGTGCATGTAATGAGGTCTTCTTGTGGAGGCAATGTAAACCCTTTGGGACAACAATAATAGATGTGTACAATGCACAACTCCGGGAGAAACAAGAAAGAAGTTAAATTTTTTTATGTCGAATATCATTATTATCAATGCTACTTGTTTTTGCTTGTTTTAGGGATATGTTCAAGAAATTAACCATTATCAAGTTGTCCCTTGTACCCTAGATGCCCACAAAAGGGAACACAATACTTGACATACGACTAGTAGCCAAAATGAAGAAAAAATGGATAACTTGAAGCAAACTTTGGTATGGAGACAAAATGACAAGTAATAATTATTATCACGGTAGAGAGGAGATGCATCCCCCCTACCTGGGACACATTCACATTTTTGGTATGGCAAATGGGTACGAAACATTCCTCGCACCCAAAGATGGTTGTCGAAAGATGTTCAACATCTCCTCCCCATCTTTGAAATCCTAAAATGCATATCTCGATAATAACAATAGTACTTTAAAAGCAAACTCGTAAACATGTGATCATGTATTATCACTGCTTTGGTGACTACATCGATATAGAAGGAAAAGTTTAGACTAAAGATAAAGTCTAGTGTAAAGGTTTTGAGTTGAGGTAGCATTCCTCCTACTACCTTGATATGTATTTTTGTTTGCATTCATCATGCTTGTGGTTTGATTGCATTTGTACCATTTGGAGAAGGGGGTGGGCATTGGGGGGTTAAGTAGGGGGTTATTTCAAGAGGGGGTTTGTGTTTGCTTTACCTTGATGCTTGGGCCATCTATTGTGATGATAACGACAAGCCACAAAAGATCTTCCATGATGGAGGGCGCTGCAAAAAGAACGAATGAGAGGAGGGTGAGTGTGGAGGCGAATGGAGCGAAGTGAAAGAGGAGGGATTAATGGAGCTTAGCACAAGTGGAAGGGTCAAGAGGTTGATGTGGCTTGCTACTTGAGAGTAATGACAAGGAATGAATATTGTTGATATCCACATGCGATGGAGAAACATCATGAATGGTGAAGGGACTTAAAACATCATGAGATTCTAGGGGTGACCTAGGACAACGAGAGTTACGTAGGAGGATTCAATAGATCTTATAAAGAAGCTCACATAACCCATGCCAAGGAGAAGAAATATTATCAAGTTTTATGTCTACAAGTTTATTAGCCTAGCAAAGAACATTGTTGTATTTTCCATTCGAAAAAGCTTGCCAACAAGTGACAAGCTTGACCAAGGATGTTATCAACCCTCCAAGTCTTTAATTTCCTTGAGTTTATGGCTTGGCCCATAATAAAGAAATTTCCTTCGATGATGATGTGATCAATGTTGCAATTGAGGGTCATTTTTATTCCTCTTACAAATGCTCTAGCTTCCAGCTTCATTACTTGTCGAGGCGAGTAGATGAAAAGAACTAATTTTGATTAGGGAACCCAAGCAATCCACAAGATGCAATCGGCGCTTGAGAGACTTGGATTGCCCCAAGGCGAACCATCAAAATTAAGTTTGAAGAAACATAACGATGGGTCCTAATGGAAATGAAGACACACGAGATCACTCTTGCTATAAGCAGATATCCTTAACCCATAAATAAGGAAACTTATATTTATTATTAATATATATATATTAATTTTAATTTATTGTTAATATTTATTATTTTAATAGTCTAATTTTAAATTTATATATTAATATTTATTATTTTAATTTTGTTTTCTTATTTTTGTTAGAATGTCAAGAAGGAAAGATGACCTCACCTATTTGTGGAATATTGCAATCACATTGTGACAAAGGAAGTAGTGGCAAAAAGTTATCACATCTAAACTTCGTGGGAAGTCCTTTCAAGCACTTTCACGAGGTGAGGGCCCATTTTTTTCACACACAAGGGAAAAGGTTGAGGCTTGTTTGAATGAGGATGAGGTATGAAGTTTTGAGGGAACAAGAAAGTGTTAAAGGTGAAGTGCCTAATTTAAACTTTCATGCTTCAGGACAATGGCAACTCAAATTCAACGTAGAAGAGAAACTAAGTAAACAAAATCGAGCTATATGTGTCTTCTAGACATGTGTCGAATGCATAATAGGGCATGGGGTCCTCTCGTAAGAGACCAAACATTGGCAATTCAAACCTCATTGAAGGCATGTTCAATGTGTGGTCGAGATGCAATTGATGGAACAATTACACACTCCTTTTATGTGTATGGAATACCATTCAATGTTGCTCACTCTCCTTGTAAGAGGAGATGTTTCGTGCAATTAACAATGGGCCGACAAGGTATAAACTCCCTGAATATAAGAAGCTTCACACAACTTTAATTGATAGAGAAATCGAAGATAAAACAACAAATTGCACTAGTCAAAAGAGTAGCCTACAGAAAGATGCAACATTATGTTGAACGCTTGGACTAATACTATAAATCGTGGTGACTTGTTCCAAAGGCCCTTTATTTTTAAGAAATAAATTGTTCAAGCAAGCGAAAAATACAAAGTTCCGGGCCGGCTATCTTGGCGACAGGATCACATGCCCCCATGATAGGCATACATCCATACATGCGTAGGTGGGACCCACAAATTCCATATACCACAAACCACAAAAAATATGGGATTCAAACCCATAAACTCCTAAATACATGCCTACAAGCCTACATGCCTACATGCCTACCACTCCACCCACTCTGTTGCATGCCACACTTCTCTTTTTCAAACACATATCATATAAATCCTGAAATTGTAAAACCTTAACTAGGGTGGGTCCCACCCCGCGCATATATGCATCCATGGTATGGGGCATCTTGGACCACGTGTGCGATACCCAGTGGCCAAGATAGCCACAAGGATTCTTTAAGGTCCAACTATGTGATGTCGTTGAGTAGGTGGGGGCACCACATGTGGTGTAAGTTGTTGCAAGCGTTGTCCCAATTTGTAAAACATATCGCTTGCTCATACCAAAAAAATCTAAACATGTGTTTTGGATGCCATTATGGGCATGCATTGAATAATGCACGCAAAAACATTTGTAGGTTTGAGTGGATTTCTGTGCTCGTTGAAAAAGTTAAGAAAAATGTAGAAAAATCAATAGCTTAACTTTTAAAGGCACAACATATATTGTTCAATGCATTTTTTTCAATAATTTTCAAAATACTCTCTGAAAAAATATATTATATATTATATATACTGTCTCCAAGTACCCATCTCCTATTTTTCAAAAAAACGACATCCATGTACTCACATGTCTCCCCATACTCGTCTCCTAGTAACTACGTTTATCATTCAATTGTTTAACATCATTTTCAGTTCTTCGTTAAACCAAATGGAAGATCATCCCTGTTGTCGACAATCTTGCATCAACTCAACCAACATTTAAAAAGAAAAAAACCTTTCAGTTAATTATATAATACCATCAGCCCTGGGTGCAATTTCAAGGCCATGAGCTTAGATTTTATTATATAATACTATAAGTCTTAGGTGCACTCGGAAGCCCGCGCGCCTATGCTTTTATAAGGCATCACCTTCAAATATTGCCTGCAGGCATTGTTTTCTATGCTTTAACAGCATTGTATTTATTTCTTGCCTGCAGGGATACTGTCAAGGCATTTGCCTTTAAATGTAAATAGTTCTCACAGGCAATGTGGAGTTCTGAAATGACAAGGCATTCAGATTTAAATGTAAGTTCCCACAAGCTTGGCTCAAAAATAGAACAGTTGCAGCCAAGAGAAGAGCTTAAGCTAGTCTTGTATAGGCCATGGGCTAAATAGTATTTTAATAGCAGCTGCTGCATTTGCAATGTCAATTTCAAATCTGTCTCAACAAAAGGGGTGAAGATCGAAGCAAAGGGACTGACAATGTCAATATGGTCCAGGGACTGTTGGATTAAAATCCAACCTGGCCTGTACAGTGTAGAGCCATTGATCTCCAAAGCACTTTTGAAGGCATTAATTCAATTACATACAACCTGTGGGTTTATAAAATAAAGGCCTCGACCTCAGGACTATGTGATGTCATAAGGGCTTTCACACCTTCAAATCAGGTGGCAATCGGGACAAAGGCACTGAGATTGGATATTAAGGCTCCACATGCCAAATAAGGTATGCAGATTGTAATGTCCCCTTTTAGAATCAATTTATTTTAGATATCTTCTGTAGGCTGAGGGGAATTAAAGAGGAAAATAAATTAATTTAAGTGGTCTATGAGTATTTTTATATTTTATTTTAAAAAAGGAAAGCAAAAGTGAAATAAAATAATAATAATAAAAAAACTTCTATTTTTGAGGTGTCAAAGATAGAATAATGATTAAATAAAATATTTTATTATGGAGCGCCAGAGTTAGAAGGGCTGCATGAGCATCAAGATCTTATTTATAGGATGGAGAAGGGATAAAACAATTTTATATTGTTTATTCCTATTTTTAGGATGGAGTGCCAACTTTGGAGAGGGCCTTGGAAGTTATAAAGGCAGATTTGAGGTTTATTATTCATACATCTTGAAATTTATCAACTACTTCCTTGTTTGCAAGTAGCTTCTGCTTCTGCATCAACAATAGAGAACAAAATCTCTCATTTGCATAAAGATTTGAGGAAAAAATCCCTGACATCTGAGCTCGGCAATTCCATTCAGGGGTTGCAATGGTCATTCAAGGTACATTTGTTCATCTAGTGTAGCTAGGGCATGCTTTTTGAGGCTTAATTCTACATCCAAAACAACAAGTACAACTAGAGCTTCAACATTTTGGGGCAAATTTCAGTCAAATCAGTTTACATGCTCTTTTTTTCCATCTATCTTTCCATTTAAGCTAAATCACAAAGTTCGGCAAATTTTTGCTTCGAGTTCAAAATTCGTCGAACTTCTGCCATGGAACAAAAAATTGTTGAATTTCATCTTGAAAATTGCACAAACAAATGGCGTGAGCTAAAACAGTCCGTTGTCGTCTCTGTGTGTGGCTCTGTGAGAGGGCTGTTGGAGGGTTGTCGCCATGTTGGAGAGAGGAGTCGACTCGAGTTGTGCGGGTAAAATATTTTACGGGTTTTATTTTTTGTTTTATGTTTTTTTCCATATACGTTTTTATTTTTATTTTTATGTTATGCTTTTAATTGCTTAAGTTAGTTTTTTTAATTTAAATTTTTCTTTTATTACAGTTTAAAACTTAGGTTAACAATTTTGTTTTTTTAATGTTTATTTTTTATATTACGTTTTCTATTCATTAGGTTTGTTTCTATAATATTTTTTAATTAATTTTCTTATGTTAAGTTTATTAATATTTTTAATGCATTTTTAAAAATATAAATTATTACTATATTAAATATAAATTTTGATGTTTTTTATTTGTAATATTTAAAATTAAATTTTATTTTTATATTTTCTAATTTTAATTTTATATGTTTTTATGTTTTTCTATTATTCAAACTTAATGGCGATTTTTTTTCAAACTTTATCCGGTGGACAAACTTAAACCAAATTTTATCCTCGTCAAACTTGAACTCGAACTCAAACCTTGTGACTTAGCATTTAAGTCATCAATTGCGAAGAATAATTGTATTCAGACACTTTGGTATTTCTTTTATTGTAGCTGATTGAAATCAATAAATAAAAGTCTGTTTTGGCACCTTGAGGATTGCTGTTTTTTTAATTTAAAATCAGATTGTTGCTGCAGTCATAAAAGTTCAATTTTTAACACTACTGCCCTAGGGTTTTGACAAAAATATCCAAGTTTATCTAAAGTGTTTTTCAGGGATATTACACAGACCATGCCAAATTTGGAAATGGTTTGACCAGGGTTGAACCTTCGGTCTACCAGGCTTGAACCTGGAATTGAGGGTGATCCCGAAGACAGCACTTGCCCCTAAGCTGGCCAAAATAACGGGACTCTTCCAGTTCAGGAAAAAACATAGATTTTCCATAAAACCGAATCCAATGGGATGAAAAAGTGCAGGAATATATAGGGAATTTAATAAGGAAATTACCCATATTTTCATTGTTTGAAGGCTCTTGTGGGACCAGCCTCTTTGGATGGTGAAGATGTATTGCTATATCATGCCTGTTGGGTGAAACTACATGTTCCGCCTGTGATGCACTGGTTGACAGCAACATAACACGAAATAATGGACCACAAGCACAAGAAGTAATGCCTACTTGGCGTAAATGAATTCCATGGAATATGAATCAACATGGAAGGCATAGAAGAGCCTTGGTCAGATAATTCTGCAGGCTAGGGAAACAGAAAGGATGTGAAAATCAATCTATAAATTGGTTTCATCTTCAATTTACAGGCTTTGAAGCTCAAGAGATTGAGTTGGGATAAAGATAAAAGAGATTGGCTCCATAGAGAAGGCAACAAAATTCAGAGGAGTTCACAGAGAATTTGAGCTCATTGCAGGTCAAGAAACGAGTCCAGGAAGGCAGAGTAAGTGAAGATAAGCTCTGTGGACCAAAATTGAGGTAGCCTAAGGGTCATTTGTGTTGTTTGAAATCTGAGCTTGAAATGAATAAACTCTGACAGTAACTTGTGGCATGTAGGATGTTGCAAAGCCTGAGAATTAAGGGTGACTGTTTGTATTGGTGTCTGCTACCTAAATTTTGACTTCAGAGTCAATAAAATGATAGTCATAGTGTTGGCAAGTCTGTTGTGAGTCTTTCAATGTTTGGAAGACATTCTGGAATGATGCTAGTTCATAAATGGATGTATATTGCTTCATGTTGAGGATAAAACAATCTCAGTTGTCTTCAAAATCAGAATTTTGGATGTTTTTGAGTGAAGTTAGGTTATAGGACAACGCAGTTATTCAATTGACCTCTATCCTTGGCTGCATCAAATCTGATCTCTTGAATCAATCGATAGGAACGATGAAGGACAAAGTTTTCCAGTTTAAGGTGTTGCAAGTGGCCACAGAGGAGTATCTTTCCAGTTTCAAGTGTTGTAAGTGGCCATAAAGGAGTATCTTTTCAATTTCAGGTGTTGGAAGTAAAGGTAAATGTAAAGGTAGAGAGAGTTTTTTAAGTCACCACCAGGCAGGACACCAGTTTCGTGAAAGTGACCCTCTTGTGCAAGCCCACACGAGGATTATTTTTCCATTTATCTTATGATTTATCCATTGTTCAGCTAAGTCTACATACCCTACCTCTTTCCAGATTCAAACCTGTGCTTCCTCTATGTAGTACAGCATCAGGCCATGGCCATAAAGAGTTTCAACCCTCCAATGTGGTGTACAGTATTAGACTCCCAAACTTAACTTCTCAGAGCTCCTAAAGATGCCTTGTGCAAGGTAGTTCTAAAGGTCAGAAACCGAAAAACACAATAACACATCATTTCAGAAGCTTCATTTCCATAAAATATTAACTTGATATCTTCAAGTTTCAACTAGCAAAGAAAACTGTAGTAATTCTACAGACCATTAATGAATTTTTGGTTTCCTTCAAAACAAATGACCTTCACATGCAAAACCAACATTTAAAATCTGACATTGGTAAAATAAATTCACTACCAGCAATAATCCCATCGGTGTACAACAAGATTTACCAATACCAACAATACAATTCTGTACATGATGTAACATTCCCAGGACAACCACTCCATCCGCAATAAAATAAACCATAACGAAAAATAAACACATCCAGAATTTTTCAAGAGACCAGAATTCATGCTCATCTTTCCCTGAAATGTTATCCACTGCTCTTAGCGTTCTAACAATTTCAAATTCTAGACTTATCACAAATCTAACTTAATAAGATCCACCATGAATACATCACAAAGGCATGAAATATTTACTCTTACAACAAGACTTTGCAAACTACCCTCAAATATTAGGATTTTACTATAAGGATTTGGAGTGCCGAAGTGTCTGCAAAAGAAAAAGTTCAAGAATCTAGCTATACCAGAATTACCTGTTCGGCTAAAAACACAAAACAACCCTATTTGCAGCACTAGCTTCCTTCTTTTCCTTTCTATCCCCACTCATAGATGTGCCAGTCTGAACCTTTGCCACGCCTTCACCCCCACCGCAACACCCGCCGCAATGCTGATGTTTATCCTCCTTCAACTTCAACTGCTTGCGCATATCATATGCATCCTCGCCATCAGCATAGTACTTAACCTCCACGTCATTAATTATATACCCCAAAGTCTCCGTATACAGATGAAATGCTGCCCTGTTGCTCTTGCGGACGTGAAGAGAAACATACTCTGCCCCAAAGACCTCATGCATAGCTCTCTGAGCCGCAGTCATGAGCTTTGTGGCAAGTCCCAGCTTACGGTGAGTGCGAACAACGGCCAGAGAAGTTATATGCCCGTGGCATTCAGTGGACTCCTCTTCCATCTTCGCAAGCACATAGCCCACAATTTTCTTGTTGTAGTCCTCGGCCACATAGAGAAGTTGCGGCCACGAAAGAATGTGGTAGAAATAATACTTCATCTGGTAATTCTCCGGGAGACACATCAGATTACATGTCTGCATTGCAAGCAGGTCGTCTAATGTGGCTTGTCGAATGCAAACCATGACTACAGATTTACAAAATGCTTTTAAACCCTAAATTTAACAGATTTAAGTAGGGTTTTTCGTTGCCCTAATTTATCAGAGTTTTGTTCTATTCTGCGTGGATGAAAAACATCTGGTAGGGTTCTGTAAGAAATTAGAGTTTGCTGCTTGGAATCATGAATTTGCCCTCATAAACTAGGGAGAAAAACGGACGATTTTGTATAAAAAAATCTGCTGTAGAAGTTACAGAAAATTTTGACTGATCAACAGTAGATTTTGACTTCATTTATCAGAAGTTTGCAAGCAACAGATTGCAGTTACAACATTGAAAATAACTCGTACCTTGGTAATATTATCCCCTTGCTCCACCGTCTTAGGGGTGAAAATTTGCCGTTTCTGCTTAGTCCCTGAACCAGACCTGGAATTTGATGGAATATTTCATGACGGTTTAGAAAGCACTTTTGGAGGCAATTTTTTTAAACAAAATGTTTGTTTTTGATGTAAGATGGTATGTAACTAGGAAAGGGGAAGGAAACTAAGAAATGTAGTTGTGTTGGCTAAGGTATTTGGTTTGTCTCTTATATGTAGGAAGAGAGCGAGAGTGGAATAGAAGTTAAAACTAATACAGAGGGTGGTGGTGTAATGTGTGGTAATGTTAGAGAGGAGAAACTATTTATGGTGATTGTTTAAAGGAAAGTACTTGAAATGCGAGTGAAGAGAATGGGAAAAAATTGTAGAAAATGTAATTGATAGGAGAAAAGTTTTATGCAAAGAATCAAATTTGATGGGGAATAAGAGCAGGAAATGCCCGTGATATGGACACCAACCAAAACATCTTTTTAACAGGAGGTGATGGAGGATGAAAAGCAAGATAACGAGGGAGAGTTTTATAGTATGTTCCCTTCTAGATCAATAGGCGTCGCTTCGTCTTTGGGTAAAGGGGTATGGGGAACCAATGTGAAACTCTAGTTTCCTATAACTAAGTGACATATTCGCAAAACTTTTAAAAGGGTAAGGATCGGTTGCACAATCATTAAGGCAATGTATTGTCGACAACCTTCTTCCCAACAAAATTAAAAGTACTCTCACGACACTGGTTCAAATCCCCTCAAAGTATTCCATGGTGGCAGTTCAAATCCTATGCTCTGATGCTGTGAATCCCCTTACTCGTTTGAAGACGGAAAACTTTATGTTTCCGTCACTACTCCAAACAAGGGACAACAATGGCTTATGCCTAAGAGGGTAATCCTCAGGCCAGTGACCTTGAAATCCACATTCTCCCCAACCTTAGATGCTTTGTAAAGTCTCAATCACCATTGGTTGTAGAAAGGAAGCTTGCATATGTTTTGTATGACATGTTTTTTCCCTTGCCTAACACGTCCTCTAGCTCATCCTCATCGTCCATCTTATCCTCTCTGTTAAGAGGAACATAACATCAAAAAAACTAATAAGTGTTATAGTTGGAGATGTGGATGTGTAGGCCCTTGATTTAGTGCTCTTACAAAGAGGATAAAACATGTTTTCACTTTTCGTTACCATTTTTTTGTTTTCCTTCCATGCTTACATTATTACAACACATCAATTTGATTTTGCTAATCTCTAAAAGTTGCAAATCAATAAAAAGTAGGGATTTTCAAGTTGGTGACTATTAAGATAGATTTAATGTTCAATAAGCCTTGTGTTAAATAGATTATCTAACTATAGTAGGAAAAAGTGACATGCAGTTCATACGTGAAATGTCGGGAAAAAAGGATCATGGCTATATTTCCTCCAATAGATTCCCCAACTCAAAAATTCTCTTCCCTCAATCCCCGTCTTCATCACGACTCTTCCCCCATCCAACGTTTTACCTTCAATCCTTCATTCTTCAACACCTACCTATCGAAAGCTCTAGTGCAGTGGGTGTCATTGTTAATTGCAAAGAATACTTAGATTGACCATTTTCACCATGGTACATTAGAGTGGAACATGTTTTCTTAGCATGAAATTCTTTGTTGAGTAAGCTTAGAACATCATAAAATATCATTTTCTTAATAGAACAACACCCAAAGTAAGGAAATTTTATTTTATTTTCTTGAAATGCTTTTGGGTGTGCAAGTCAACATTAACAATAATACACTATATTGGGTCAATTCATTGCAATATTTTTTTCAATGAGAGAGGATGTTAAACTTGCAAAACATGACATTGGCTCTATTTTTGAATGTTAATAACAAAGTGGTTCATCAAGATATCCACGTAGCACCAAATAGGAAACAATTTCCATGGGTTAGAATTATGAAATGGCAAAGATAAAAAAAAGCTAAATGTGAGAAATGTATTAATGTTGGGCAGTTTAATTTTCATAGTATCCATTCTTCTCCAAAAGAAGAAAGACAAATAGGGTGGCCTTTCCATGGTTTACAAAGGTATAGTTATTTCCAACGCAAGTAGAACTGTGACACATTTTAATATATTATCTTTGATAGGTCTGTCTAGTTTTTCTTTTTCTTTTTAAATTATTGGGAGGTGATAAATTTGGAAAGATATTTTGACATATATCTAGAAGGTTTGATTAAAACATTTTGCATATCGAGGAGAAATGAAGGAGATAATCTTTTGGGGGCAGAGGGTGGATATGATGAAGTAAGTATTGAGTAACTTGAGTCAACTTAATCAAAAATAGTATTGGGTTTAAGAATAATGTTGTATTGTCTATTTTAAGCCATATGGAGGGGTTGCTCATTAAAATATTTTGCATATTGAGGAAAACCAAGGAGAGAATATTTTGGGGGCGGTTGGCGGATATGATGAAAGAAGTATTAAGTAACACGAGTCAAGTTATTCAAAAATAGTGTGGCCCTTCCACAACTAAAAGAAACAATTTTTTTAGATAAGATGAAGACATGAATGGAAAGTTGGAAAGAAAAATGCGGGAATTAAATTCCCACATGTCCCACACCTATTCCACGGCTCATATTGTTCCTACCTAAATAATATCTTCTATCTATGCTACACTTTGTCATCTCGATCTTGCTCGCATTATTTACATGAGTTCAATTTGTGCTTATAGGGGCCAAAATAAAAAATATGCCCCATCCAATGTTTGACCTTGAATCCTTCAACTTTAACTTATTCAATGCCTCCTATCGGAGTCGTAACACACCATTGGGTGTGATTGCTAGTTACAATGAATAATTAGACTTTCCTTTTTCCATCATGCTACATTGGACCCGAATATGTTTTCTTGGCATGATATCCTTTCTTGTGTAAGCTTAAGACATCATAAATCATCATTTTCTTAATTTAAAAATAATAGGCAAAGAAAGGAAATTTAATTTTTATTTACTTCAAACACTTTTGGGTGTGTAGGTCAATATCAACAATAATACAATATAGAAAGTTAATAATGAAGTGGTTCATGAGATATCCATGTAGCACCAAATAGGAAACAATTTCCACACGTTAGAAATATGAAATGGAAAAAATAAGAAAGCTAATTGTGGGAAATGTATTGATGTTGGGCATTTCCTTTTTCATGGTGGTCATTCTTCTCCAAAAGAGGAAAGAAAGATAGAGTGGTCTTTCCATGGTTTATTGAGGGTTGGTTATTTCCAAGTAGGTAGAACCGCCTATCAACTACAACCAATTGGGAGGCCAACATGATAACATGGAGAAGAATTAAAAAAGTAACAAACAATTAAAAAATATTATGTCACCGATACAATGGTAACAAAGTTAACAACCTTGCATCAATATATATAATTTGGAATATGCTTTTGACATAATTATTAACAAAATAATCATATATACAAAGTGTAGGTCATCTTCCTTTGTTTTAAAAAAATATTCCAAGGTTTCTCAGCACATCAACTATTTTTGGTAGTGAGGGCGCCACATGATTTAAGCTCTTTTTTTATGTTCATGGACCACAACTCTTCTAAAAGCTGTGAGGGGATTTTTTTTGCAAATCACGAGTAGCTTGAAATAGGCGCCTGAATCGGTGAAAATATTTGCAAATTCTGAAGAGCTCTAGGTAAACAGTGCCTGAAACGATGAAAATATTTGCAGATACTCTCGTCTTTTCCGTGATACGGCAATAAAAACACACGATCTAATGGCTGCTATGTTGCGAGCCCTTCGAAGAGGCTCGAGATGCTCGAACACAGGTTCGATTCTCGGATGCTCCTTTTCCTCCTCGATAACAATAACGAAAGAAGGCAACGCAAAAACGTTCTCGATCTACAGATGGGATCCAGATCATACAGAGATGTTCCAGGTTCGCGTTTTGCCCAAGTTCCTCACGAAGATGCGTGAGGGATAGGCTCTACCACACCAAATATATGTATCGTCTTTTTGTGTACAACCAGGGCTACAGTGCCATGATATAAATCAGAATCTAAATGTAACAATGTATAAATGAATCACAGGAAACTAACATAAAATAAATAAGCTACCGCGTCCTAACCAGATCGAATAACAAGCTTCGATCATGGTCGTCTTCTTCAAACCCTCAAAGCTTCACCTTGTATTTCTTCCTACTGATATTCACACTGGTGTCGGCAACAAGCTTTTCGACCACAAGGTCACAACACACGCGGAAAGAAATATTCATCGTTTTCAATTTACCAAACTTTACTTGCAGTGGAACATCTGCCTTGAGACGCAGAGGAATATTTCCCTGTTGTTGTTGTGCATTCAACGAATTAACCATTTTGCTGGTGATCTGGATGTTAGAGCCGGTGAGAGTGACATCTAAATTTGTAGTATTTTTGTGCCCCTGGTAAAAAGGCGGAAGTTTGCCTCTGCAGAGCTCCGTGCCGGTGTAGAAAACCGCAAGATAGCTGTCATCTAAATAATATATGTCTATCTTTTATTCAAATTCCTCTCTCTCGTCCACCGAGAACTGCGAAGAAACAGTGGCATCTGTGCCGACGGAGAAGCTCGACGTCCTCTCTCGCCAGATAATTTTGTTGTGCGTCTGCCATGACTGTTGCTGCTTCAGTTTATAAAATAAACAAAAGGGGGCGAGACTCGATCCTGGGTGGAGAGATAAAATGATGATCTGGGGATTCTGTTTCAAGAATGAACAAAACGGGGCGGAGCGGGACTCGATCCTGGGTGGGGAGATAAAATACAAATGAGACCGTCATTTAAAAAGACAGGATGTAGCACGTGGTGAATGCTCAGAGGAGGAGGAGAAGACGTCGACGGTGGAAGACCAATCTAATGTAAATAATCTACGGCTCATATTCATCAGACGACGTTGATAAACCCACAAGATCTACGACCTATATTTTCGCATGCAGCTTCGTGTAGAGGGGGGGGCAAGCTTCTCGCTGTAAAAATGCCTTTCGGTGTAATACTAGCAAAAGTATCCATAGGTGCTTGTGAGAGGCCGATAGGCAAATAAATTGGGAGGGGAGAATTGAAAGTGGAGAGACAAGGGAGAAGGAAGAATGTGGAAGGTCGTCAGGTGTCCAATTGCAGTTACAAAGAAAGAAGATATTGCAACAATAAAGATATTTATTTGAAACAACATGGTTTTTTATTTTTTAATAAAATAAAGGACGACTACCAAAAAAATTAGTTACAAAAAAAGTTGTCTCTAAAAGCCTATAGACAAATATGTTATTGAAAATATGTAGATTATTTTAATTAACAAAAGGATTTGATTTGATTTGATGAGATTAATGTCAAATTAAATCGATTAGAGTATTATAAATTGCAATTTATTAAAAAATTGAAAACATATTTTAAATATATTAGAAATAAAATATTATTATAAACATAACTAAAATTGGAATGTGTAATATTTGTAATTTTTATAACTATAATTTCTCCCACCCTTCGCACCCCTATATATATAGTTATAGATAGGGTGACCTAGCCCCTTATATCTAGGGGGCCACCCCTCGCTTCCTCTTTTTTTAAACGAGTAAAGACCCCAACCCTATATACTAGTAAGGGTAGAGGTGGGATATAGATATAGATATAGATATAGGGGGTGTGCATGACATAAATGACCCAAATAGATTAGATCGAGATAAGATATATGGGGAGGGCTACCGAGATAAATACAATATAGAACTAGATTGATTCTTCACTAATTGCTAATATGTAAACATGAATTTAGAATCATAAATACAATAATGATAGTAAATCACGAATCTGAATTAATATACTACTGATTATATGATTTATACCAACTCTAGAAAGTTAGATTAAAGAAGTGTAAGTTAGTGTTTAGAACATATTCACCCAAATTTGGATGAGATGAAGTGATAATGAAGGCTGAAAGCACGTAAACTAGTTGTCAAAGTGTTGTTGAGTTGTTTTGAAAACATGGAGGTTAAAATTGAAGGGATGATAAAGTCATTTGTGTAGGACAAAGTCACCAAGGCAAATTTGTCCTTTGTGAGCGGATTTTTGATGTGTAGCATTTTGTTGGATTCTTATTTTGTCACAAAGATCTTTTGTGTCTTTAGCTTCATATCATATGTTTAAAATTGCTTAATCGTGACATACTGACAAATTAGGGATTCTTCTTCTCCAAACCACTCCAAACAGGCTATCTCTTTCTCCTTTGTTTGAAGGCATAAAAAAGGGTTAGTTTGCATTGATTAAGATTCCTTGATGCCCCACCGAGTTGAGAGTTGTTTACATAGCAATATTCCAAAGAGGCCTCATATTGATGTAGTTCTCCCACCCAATGAATGTGTGCAAATGTTCTATATATATATATATATATATATATATATATATATATATATATATATATATATATATGAAGACCCTAATAGGGCCTGACATCCGGAAATGATTTTTAGTGTAGATTGTAGCTTATAACAATAGCCTAGGAGTAATGTATAGGATGTATGCATAATCGGTGTTAGCTAATGTCCTTAAGAGAGTGAGTTAGTAATTGGATGCTTTGTTATGATTTCTTAAGTAGTCCTAAAGATATGAAAAAATGCCCTCTAAATGATCGAGGTGATTGTGCTTTTATAGTTAACTATTTGAAAGGTTTTCTCACTCAATTAGCGCTAGTTGGTTGGGCTAACTAGTGCATGTGAAAAAGTAATCATTAATAGAGTAGAAGAAATATTGTCGACCTTAGGACACAATTGTCGAGTTTTTGTCCATCATTGGTGAGTTCATTATACTAAGGTACAAATTAGATTAAAAGAAGTTGGAGAGGGTGGCCAAATGTCCGAAGATATGTTCTACATATAGAAAGTGGGTTTTTTTACTAGTCAAGGATGAGTAAAAAGTGTGACTTAGTGGTCAAAGCATGCTAAATTAAGTGAAACACGTGCGATAATTAGTCATTTAATTGCACTGATGATTAATGAAGCTGCGATAAATGCCAAGGATAATTTCCAAATGTCATTGGTCTAGATTTAGGGTACTACATTTTCTCCCCATTTTAATCTAATAATTAAAAATTGCTTGATTAAAATAAAATAACTTGAAGCGAAACCTTACATAAGAACAACACATATACGAGACTAGAATGTGTGTTCCTTTCTCATTTGTGTTTTACCATACATGTGAACTTATGTGCCACATGCAAAAGCGTATATTAATTTTTATCAAGATGCTTATACAAAAATTAGTAAATAACATAAATTGAAAGTAAAATCATGAAACATGCACACCCATATGCCCCTAGTGTCACATGTAAGGGAATAAGATATTATATCAAGAAAACTATAGGAATTGAGTCATTATGTGAAGCCATGTCGATCGATTATGCATGTTAAGTGAAGTCATATCTAATAATTAAGATTGCTATGTGAATTAAATGCCTTAGTAATTAGGCTTGTTATGTGAATCCATCTCTAATGATTGTGCCTTTTATGTGAAGCCATATCTAGCAATTAGGCCTCTAAGTGAGTCCATCTCTAGCGATTGAGCATGTTATCGAAGTCGGTTTGTGTATATAATCATGTAAATATAGACATCTAATTTTGACAATTTATCACTTGATAATGTCAATATTGACTTAATCCCTTTAACCATGGCATGTGCACCTATTCCAAGCCCAATTACTATATCCTAGTCAATCTTTGATCCTATTGCAATACTTTTATCCTCATTGCACATCTCAAACACTCATGAAATTGTTCATGTTAGTTGCAATCAGTCCACTTCACATGATTTTCATGCACAAAGTTCCACATCCCTAAATCTTCCTCCTGACCGAACCACCAAATGGTTTGGTCATGGGTAGAAAAATTCGCATCTAAGGCCACCCACTTTGGTGATTTTCTCAATTTGATATCTTTTATGGGTCGATATTTATGCAAAATTATATCCACGAAACCCTATATAAATAAGTCGAATGCACTCATTTCTTCACATAACGTTTTAAAGAGATACTCAAGTACAAATTACTCAAAAGTATACAAGATCTTCTAGATTTCCCAAAAGTAGCATCAAGCATTAGGATCAAACCCCACATACATTTGAATCACTCCTAAATAGGTTCAAGAGTTAAGCTTCCCAATCTATAATCTCTAAAAGCCGAGTCAAGCAAAAACAATTCAAGTCATTTCAAATCATTATCAAATAATCAAGTTATCAAATATAGTTGCATCTATGCAATATTATGTCACATCTCTAGGTGGAGAAATACATGTGGTTTGGGGTCTCTTCGTAGTAGCAGACCGATGTAGGTAGTGTACATATTGCACTTCAACCAAAACACTAACCTTTTTTTATGGGTTTTACCCTAGGTTATGGTTTATGTTCAAGGTAGTTGAATTCAAAGGTATTCACACATTGTTGAGACCTAATATTTTATAGTAAGGTACATACTAGTCATTTATAGAGGTCTAGAAGTTTCAAAGCATCAATTTTAACCCGAGAAAAATTGTTCTATAGGATGGAGCCTCGAAATGGTTTGGTTCATGACAAAAATTTCATCCCTATGTATAGTGTAGCCTAGAAAGATGAAACATAAATAGGATATTTTCAACTAGGTCATTTATTTATCACACCCAAATCAATTTCTAGCTCACCATATGAATCATTTAAGTGGATACTTTAACCTAATTTCTCTCTTACCCATTTGGTTGAATGTTTATGAATTTAAACCCTACTTTTCAAATATGTATATTATAGAATTACTCATTATTCCTAAACTAATAATATCCATATATTATTAATTTTATGCTTAAATAATTTGATGATCTCGCTTGTTGATCGAATCAATAACCTAGTTTAGCTTAGGTTCATACCCTAACTAGGACTTTTGTTACCAAACCCTAGTTTCCCTAGTGTTTCCATCCATTAATTGGAACATGATACCTTACCTTAACCCTAGGGTTTATTCTTCATTATTAGCCACATGGATTATGTTACACATACCATGTCATTCTCTTATACTTATACTTATGATCCAATCTCTATCTATCTAACTAATATTTCTCTATGTGTGGGAATTGGGGTTGGTATTGATAGTTTTATTACATGTAACTGTGACATTTATCCCAAAGTGTATGCAGAGGAGTTACCACCTCCTACCCATGTTATGATCCATAGGTATAGATATGAGGCAATCTCAAAACCTCTATGTTCACTTATTAGCATTGCTTCATATCCTCTAGAGGTAGCTAACACCTCTCCTCCCCTTGAACCCTCTCTTACTAATGGCCAAGTTACTTACCTAGTTTCAAGGTTACACATGAGATATGTTCTAATGATGATCATAGTGCTTAAGATTATGAGGATGGTTATACTAAAAATTATAGTGATAGTGGAAATGATGTTGAATCGCATGATGTTATCCCCTTACCTTCTCTTGAAATGAAACCTAATAATATTGTGTTGGAGTCATTGCCTTCTCATCATAGTATAGTGAATGTTTTAATTGACTATGCTTTCTCTCCTTCTCCTATTGAAATGGTAAATAAAATAATTGAATATGCTTCATCTCTTTCTCTATTGAAATGGAAAATGATACAATTGAATTCACTCTTTCTCCTTCTCTGTTGAAACGACAAAAGATATAATTAAGTTTGTTGTCTCTCATAATCCTATTGAAATCAAGAATGATGCATCTACTTGTTATACTTCTCTTATACATGATAATGTGACAAATGATTGCAATAAATTTTTCTCTTATTGAAATAGAACATGTTACAAATGATTACTCTACTCTTTATTCTATTAAAATAATACACATAATTCTTTTATTGATGGTACAAATGAATTACACGTTAATATTAATGACGTTTCTCTAGATATTATATGTGATGTTAGGCCCCCAGGTTCATGATGACGCATCCTTACCTCCCCTTAATTCTTCTATTTAGGATCCCTTATCTCTTACTCCTTCTCCTTGAGCGAAATGGTGCTCCCATGGTCACCATCAATGGAGAGGTCAACCCCTTTATGAGATTGAAGTTTTTAGTAAAGCTTGCAAAAATAAACACAATAATAATATTCTATATCATTGTTCATGTGGGACACATTACATTTATATAAGAATGTAGTTCCTATATGTAAGGAACAAATACCTATTTTATTTCAACCACAAACCTATTCATGAAATTTGTTCAAACAAATCTCCAAATATCTAATAAATACTCACACTTATGTTAATATATTCTATAGAAAATATATTTTCACACACGTGAGCACTAACCCAATTAGATAGTCATAACATTCCGCCCCCTTAGTGCGAACATGGTAGAAAAGATTTCACACTTTCAACTATAGTATGTATGACTCTTGCGACATGCCCAATTCTTATGGCTCATGATCTTGATCCAAACGAAAGGCACCTTTTATCAATCTTCCATGGTTTTTTTGTAGGCTTACAACAAACCTGTATATGAGCAGGAACCCATAAAATGTTCTAAAAGAGCGGGTGCGAGAATTTAACACAAGCGTAATCAATTTTAACACAATCTATATTCAACTCAATCTTATGACCAGATCCATTACAAATATATAGGTAGTGAGTTTCCTATAAAATAGGAAACTACTCTACTAATAAATACTATTCACGTAGTATTTTTGTAACTATTAACAATACCACTAACTAATTTGTATGATCCCCACAAATATCTCTCTTATAAGCTATGTGAGTAATACTCACATTATAATATACAAAATATAACTTTGCTCATACATTAATATAATAGAGCTCTAATAGAATATTCCTAACATTCCCCCCTTAGTGTGAACATGGGGAAAACCTACTTATCTTTGCACATGCTGCTTAAAGCTTGCTCATGATCTGGATGGTTTCTAGGACAATACCAACAACCTTTGGATGGTTTTCCAAGTGGTTAACTAACAACCACACAATGGATAATTTTTAGTACAGAACCAACAACCTTTGGATAGTTTTTCCAATGGATTACTAACAACCACAATATCATGATGTTGCAGTAGTATCATCATCTCTCATCACATTCTTCCTTCAGGGGATTACGTAGGAATTATGTTTACATATTACAAACTAAAAACTAGAAACTGGAAATGAAACATTGGCATCATGTTCCCTCCACAATGTGAAATTTCCACTTATTCCACAAACCAAATAGGAACACTTTGAAATCAAAGCATCTTGAAAGCAAACACACTCTCGAAAAATGTCACCAACCTTCATGCGGCCCGTCATTGGTGGTGATGAGAGGTCATTGATCAACATCCAACCTCTGATGCCTCCATCCTCTAATAACTCAAGCTTGATCTAGCTTTGAGGATCAATTATAACTCAGAACAATCGATTCCATTAAAAATGCATCTCGTAAGATAACTTTTTTTTTTCAATTTTGACTCCACAAGAGGAAACTATACTTAAACAAAATGACAATATGACTATTACAATTTTGACAACTTTAACATCGAGACTCAATAAATTTTTGACAAACATAAATAATTAATGACAAACAATATTTCAAAAATAAAAGTGACAATTATTTTACGAAAAATGTGACCTAGAGACTTAATTGGACAAATATCAAACTCTAGACATAAAAATGACATAAATATTATGATTTAGTCACTTTTAATGACTTTCAACAAACTATGGACTGACATCTAAACACATAACAACAAAGAAACTAAAACCACATATAATGATTTATCAACTATCAAACTTATGAGTGACCTAATCTATATATAAAAATATGACATTGACAAATTTGACATCCATTATTTTACTACCACTTTTTTACACATCGAATTTCTTATCCACGTGTAATGGAGACTTGATACAAATGAGTATACCTGACATCTCAATCTCAATGCAACTATCTTTGAGGAGAAGGCTATGAAATTGCCATATGGATTTTGGCATTGTTGAGGAACATTGCCTATGTCAGATAGAGGAAGATCTCAGGTGAAATGAATGGTGATCTCTGCAAGACATCAATGAAGTACTCTCGAAACAATGCGATGGAAAAATATCTAAAGTATTGAATACCACTGTATAAATTGAACAAGATGACCCCCCAATAATAGATCTATTTTACTGCCTCTGTTGACCAACGTGATTAGATTATCGGGAGGTGGAAGTGCTACCTAAATATCCCCTCGTTTGATAAATGTAGTATACTGAACTAATTTGATCAAACCACCATCATAATGTGGCTATACTAATCACCATGCGGGGATAAATACGAGAAGAAATCAAGTGGTGAATGAATGAAATATTTTAATGACATCCACGAGATTGAGGAGTCTATGGGACCAAAAGATGAGACTTTAAGATGAGTTCGATTCTTTTCAATATCAGATCTTCTACTATGAATCTTGAGCACAAAACTTCGTGATCTTTTCAAGTCTTGTTTCTTTGAATAACTCATTTAATTTGTCCACCTTCAAGTCATTTTCATACCATACCACGAATATCCTCATAAGTTGAACATTCCATGATGAAGTGCCATTTCGTCTCAACCACCCCTTTGCTGTAGAAAATACAAGTTCTCCTTTCCCAATCCTCCTTGGGTATAGTCCATCTACCAGTTTCACATCGAAGGTGATGTGATCCGGTCCTCATTTGAGCTATTAAAATCCTTGCTTTACCCTTGATAGCTGCTCCAAGATAAGATTTTTCATCATGCTCCCAAGTGGGGTTAAATTCTTTGATGTAATAAGCTTTCTTATGACCAATCTGCCTTGTCCACATGGCAGTCCTAAATTTTTCTATCACATATTGTTTTATTTCCTGTTGTTGTTAGGACACTCCTAAAAGTTGATGCCCCATTTGTTCATCCATTTGTTGTTTTGCTTCATCCAAGTTTTCTTTCTACGCTCTAATTTTTCCTCCACAACCATTTTGGGCCAGCGATGATTATCCATGCTTTCAACCTTTTTCGATAACTTAGCAACCGAGTTATTGTTGATGCTTCCATCGGGAAAGTACCTGCTTCAGCTAACAGGATCTCATAAGGGACTATTGACTTGAATTTAAGAGTGCTTGTGATTAGATGTTTCTGGATTCTTTCTAATTGTCTCCATCCATGATTTGACATGCTACTTCCCCATACTTCGCAACCATAAAGAGCAACCGGGTGACCAACAATCCAAAAAGAGTTTTCTTAGTTTTCCAATCCCAAAGTTCAGCTGTCCTACACCTATTTTGAAGTAGGTAAGATGCTTTCCAACCCCCCTTGTATCATTTTTTCTCTACATGTCTCCCAACTAAGCTTGTTGTGCAAATCAATCCCAAGATATTTGTATTTTGTTACAATTTCAACGGCTCCCAAAAAATAAAGTTAAGTTGTTTCTCTTTCCTTTTTAAAGAAAAAATCATTACTTTGGTTTTGCTAATGTTCACTTGCATCCTGCTTCCTGGAAAAAAATTCTAAGGATTTCAAATGATCCCTCAATCCTTGAGTTGTTTTTGAAATTAGAATAAGATTGTCGACATATAAGAGTAACTTCACCACATAACTTGCCAACTGTATGCCCCCTCCCTCGGTTTTGCTTAACCATTCTTCAAGCTTGTCAATGTATAAGCCAAACAAGGTGGGAGAGAGAGGACAACTTGTAGTCACAAAATAATGCACATTAGACATTATTTAGTCCCGATCTCTTACTACTATTTAGAAGGTTTTGAGTGAAGAAAGTACTAATTAACCCTTGTCTTTTGGCCATCTTGCTTTTTTTTCTTTTGTCTTTCCTGAACTCTTGCACCCACATGCCCGGTCAAATTTTTTCACTTCACATTATTTTAGCCTCGATTGGGGCGTCCATGGGTGCCCTGGTCCCACTAGGGGTTCCCTGATCCTTTTTGAACTTTCCCACCACTTTTTGGGTACTTTCTAGCCATTTCAACTTCTTATCTTTTTGATAGTCAACCATTTCGAGGTTAATTACAAAATTAGATCAAGATAACCATATAAATATAAATTTATGAGACCATAATGAGGGACCAAGCACTAGTCACTACTATCATCCACCTAGAGTTGCATCCATTTGGAGATCATTTACATCTATTAGCTCCATCACAAGGACAAGGCTAGTTCATTTGCATCACACTTCATAGGGGGGGATTATATTCTATTCCATGCACACATTCTATTACATTTTCTACATTTAGTTATTGCTCGTTACTTCACAAAGTATGACTGACACAAGAGCACCTAGGGCACATGATGCACACACACACACAGAACTACATTTGGGTCCAATATGTAATGCTGATGCTCAATTACTAATCCCACTATTGAGGAAAGTAAGATCAGTCTAACCCATTCATTTACATTCTTTTTTTTAGGGTTTTGATACTTCTTATGGTTTCTTGCAAGGCTTTCTATCATCTTGGATTATCAACGACACAGTGCGTGGCGAATGTTAATGCGATACACAATGAGGGTTTTAGACCACCTAATAGACCCGTGAAACTCATTTTGAGAGCTTTTACAAAGGACTAGGGCACCCATTTTTTAGACTAGAGTGACTCATTTTGCACCCTAGTCCCTTTATAGGAACTCCATCCAGAGAATCAACTTGGATCCACCCTTTTTGGGATCTTTACACGATTGTTCATGTTTCAGATTCTCCATTCACTTTGTGACACAATTGATTATTCCTCCAAAGTAGCTAAGTCTTCTTCTTGTTCTTCTTGCATATTAGGGTTTATACTTTCATTAGATTAGTTGCTTGGGTCATTTTCCATAATCATTCATTGCATTTATTTACTGCATTTACATGTCATTCTAGATTAGATTAACTACCCCAATATACTATTTTTAGTTAATCATTTACTTGAACCAATATCTTTACGCAAAAAACATTCTAATATACCCTCTCTCAAGGTTTTGATTTTACCTCGAGATAATCATAAAGCCTATGTATTTTGCACTAAACTTTAGACACCAAGTATTTTGGAATCCTAAGTTCCTCCATCATGTTCCAAAATTTGTCTCTAGGCATCGTGTCAAAAGCTTTCTTAAAATCAACAAAGCAACAAAAATCTTCCTCGCCTTGTGTATCCCAAAACTTTTCAATCATTTAGTGCAAGACAAGTGATGCGATATCGATGCATGAGTGTCTAGGTTGGAATATTTCTTGTCCTTTTCTCTTTTACCTTCTTTTTTTCTCCCTCTTCATCTCATCTTCCATCTATGCCCTTAAAAATTCTAGTAAGGAGAGGTTGATCACAATGGTGTTTTTAAGGTAGTTTGATGGGTTATTGATATCACCACTTTTAAATAGAGGAATAACAACACTAGTCTATCCATTCCAATGGGAAGCCATTTTGGTTGATCTCATTGAATATTTTCCGATGTGCGGAGTGAGGGTCTCCACACCCCACTTTAAAAATTCAGCATGCAGCCCATCAATATCTTGTGCTTTACCACTTGCTAGATTCATGATGTCATGCTTGATTTCTTGACGGAGGCTTTGAAGTATTAATTATGGGAGGTATCTTTCTATTAAAGCCACTCATAGAGGATCCTCACATACTCTAACCACTGAGCATCTGTGATATTATTTTCTATGTGTTTTTCTTTTGTTGCAACTCCCTCCAAAATCCTTTGGGATTGTGCTTTCCAAGAGAAATTAATTCTTTCCTCCTCGTACTCACATAACTTTCTTTTTTGTATTGTACCAATTTCTCATATTTCTTTTTATTTTCTTTGTTCATTTCATCTCCTTACTAAGGATCTCTTGGTTTATTACATTCTTCACTCATAAAGCCATCCTGAATTCGTTGGAAAAGTATTTGTAACTCCCTTTCTAGGTTTAGATCTTTTGCAAGCACTTAATGCCTTGTGAATTAAAGGAATCAACAAATTCTGTGCACATAGCTATTTTCCCCCTTATTTGTGAAAATATATCTATATCATTTCTGTTATATCAATTTCACAGTATTGCTTATAGAGGGCAACTAGTTATGTGAATATTTCTTGATTTTCTTTATCCATTACATGACTTTTCCTTATATCGAGTTGTCTTTTGTATGTGATGAACTTGTTTTCTTTGGTGCTGATTTGAGATGGTACCAAGCTTGACAAAGAGAGGTTTATGATCATATTTTAGCTTGATAGGACAATCCCCTATTTTGAACTCAAGCAACTGAGAAGTAGAGCTTTGGGAGCAAATGACATAATCCACTACACTTTGACCATTGTATGTTTTGCAAGTGTCACTAATCTTTTGGGCCAAGCCCTCATGCCATTACAAATAACCATGTCATATAAGTTGCATAGGCCTAGAAGCTCAACCCCAAAATGCGTCACCCCTCCATTACCATCTTCTGATATTCTTTCCCAAAGCTGGTCCTCTTCTTCATTAAGCCATAAAGGATTGTCATCCCCACCTTCTTCATCCACGGCGAAAATATTGTTTTTGCACCTTGGTGTATGTGGAGTGTTCAACTAAAGAGATTGATTATTTTTCAGTCTTTGCATTAAAGGTCACCCATTAAAATTATTTCCCCTGAGGTACTGAATACTGAAATGTATTTTTTTAGCAAAGCATATGGGTCTTCATTATCTAAATTCCTTCTCTTATAAGTCTTTGAACTTTTGGTGCAAAGTAGAAAACGGAAAATATGATTGTTGCCTCATTATATGATATTTTCAGCCATATGTATTGCTTATTTGGATCCTCTTTTTCAACTTTGACGATCTCGAAAGCCATAATTCCTTGATTAGCATTGTGATCCCCCATGCCCTTTACTTGTTTCGTTCCCTTCATTCCAAACTGAAATTTTCTTGTACCCTTCAAATTATGGGACTTTGCAGCCCTCATATTCATTCATTTCAGTAAGAATAATAATATTTTTCCCTTATGCTATGGGCCCCATTCCGGGTCCTCTTCTCTACTAATAACCCTTACGATTCCAACTTACTATGTGCATGGATTCTTGTGGTGCCCCAAAATCCCTATTTCTTGCTTGACATTCGATCATTGATTTGGGCTTTCCCATTCTTCAACTATGCCCATTTTCCTACCTCTCTTGCTTCTTTCAATTTCTCCCATTACTTCTTTTAGTATCTTTTGAAGGGACCATGTTGGGAAAATGTGAAATCTTCATCTAGATATATATGTGTGCCTCTAAAGTCCTCTTTTTTAGGATAACATGTTTGTCTTCTATATTTCTCATGAAAATTCTCACATGATGATCCTTTCCTCCTTCTATTCTCCTACCAATCCCGTTGGCTTGATGTATATAACATGTCCACTTCAGCTGGTCTTTAAGGAAGTCCCTTGCCAGAATGTTAGTTCTTTCCTTTTCACCGAAGTCTTTCAAACCTTTGATAATAAAATTTGTTGCTTTGTCTTGCTTGTCCCTTTCTTCTTTTATTTGTATTTTGATGTGTTTCTCTATGATTTGATTTTTCTCACTTGATGATCCACTTACTACTTGTGACCAAGATTTGGCCTCTTCTATCCGATCCTTCAGTTGGTTTTCTTTCATTTCCATGTTTACAATTGCTGATTGAATTTCATTTATTTATATTGTTTCATTCCCTTTTACCATTTCGAGGTTTTTCTTGCCAGTTGTTTTCAAATGTCCTAGATCTTGTTTTAATGATTAAATATTGTTGATTTATCTTTCCATTTTTCTTTGAAGATTTAATACCTACTCTCTAAGAGATTTATTTTCTCTTTCCAATTGTATAACTATTAAGTAAAATTATTTTATCTCATAATCTACTTTGAAAACACTCTTATTTTCTAAAATTCCAAGTCTCTCTTTCATGTTCATGAGCTCATTTGATGTACTTTTAAACCACAACAATAAAGTAGATGTAGAAATTTTTAGAATATTTAATCTTGCATTAAAATATTCCCATTTGTCATGTTTATGTAATGTTTTTGATTTGCTCAGTTTTGATTCTTCACTACCATCCTTCTCCATTGATTGTTTTCCTTTGATTGTTTTCCTTTGATTCCTTTGAAAAAAAAGCATGCATATTCCTTTACATTTGTTTCTTTGGTAAATCATGTTATTCTTTTAAGTTTTCCTTAGATTTTGGCTTTACGCCTTAAGATCCCCTTATATTGTTTTGATTCTCTTTTATAAATACTAATGTTTTTTCCTCACTTCCACCCATTACCATATGTTTGAGAGCTTCTTGAACATGCCTATTGAATTTATATGTTGATAAACGTGCCTACGAAATAGTATATCTTGTTGACTTCATGGTTAGATTTCCTTTAAATCAAATATTTGACCATGGTTTAAACCAAGTTTAGGCCATTTTTTGTGTACACACAAAACATATTGTTGCAAGAGAATAAATTTGTGGTGATATCAAATGTGATCTAATCTTGTCGGCATGTGCCTTAGATCCACACATCTACAATTGTTAGGGGCCCCGCTTCTTTTCTTGCACTCATATCTCACACTCTGTGGATGACTTTGTCTCCTATCCATATCTTTAGGAAAATTCTTTTGTCTCTCTCCTCTGCTACGCCCTTAACCTATTGCTTGTATTAGGATATGAGTAGCTGACTTGTGGCTTACCATATCATTTTATTATATCATTTATACTTTCTCATGCTTAATAGGTCGGCCTTGGTGATGGCCATAACATATGAATAGTATATATAGGGATTATAGGTAGTAGTTCATCATCATTTGAGCATTTGAGTCTTATTATATGGTTTGGAGGTTGCCCCCTCGAAGTGGTGAAGCTATTATAATTGCATATTGAGATCATTATTCTGAAATATTATGTTATTTGGTGTTATTGTTTATGCTCATAATCTGAATTATACTAGTAATTTCATTCTGAAGTGGTATCAGAGTTGCGATCTGGGCCAAAATTAGGGTAAAAACCCTAATTTTTTGTTTCTATGATATATTTTGAACTAGAGTGAATTGGTGGGAGATATTTTTACTAAAGTTGTGAAACATTTTAAGCATAAGGTTCCTTAAAAATTTCATACTTTTTAAATTTATTTTGCACAAGTTATTACAAATTTAGGGTTTTTCATAAAATCGCTCCCTAGGGTGCAAATTGTGGAATTTTCAAGTTCTTTACATTTTTAGAAAGCTCTAAAAAATAGTATTAGTATATTCTCTTTTTTTCTGTTCATCTAAATTTGTATCAAAACCCTAAACCCTAAGGTTTGATATCATGGCGAGGGCCTTCCACAAGAGCAAAAAAGAATCCGGTTACTCCGGGTAAAACCCAAGATAAAGATGGGATAGTGATTGAAGAGATGGATTTAGAAGGGGTAAATACAAATTCCTCAGCACTAGGGTTTACCTCAATTGATCATAAGGTGAGCCAACTTGAGTATGAGTTGCGAAATGTACAATCTGAGATGGCCTCTAAAGGAGACATAGCCCAAATCAATCATCGGTTGGATGATATCATGCAACATGTAAAGGGTAAACAGTATGGCCCAAATCCATCCCATATCAACCAAGGAGGATATTCAGTTCAAAATCATGGACAAAATAACCATGTTGGATCACTTTTCCAGCCCAATCAGAATCCAACTTATTCGCAACCACGAAACATGATGCCAAAAGTGGATATGCACAAATTTGATGGTAAAGATCCCCTGAATTGGATAAATCAAATGGAGAAATTATTTGAGTTACATCAAACACCATCAGGACAAAAGGTGACATTGGCATCCCTGTATCTTGAACTAGACCAATTCGTTTGGTATCGATGGTTATGTGCTCAGAGGCAGAAGAATGGTCTCGGTGTCACTTAGACAATTTTTACCGAGGAGTTGCAATTGCACTATAGTTCCGTGTTTTAGAGAACTACTTTAGTCAATTAGCAAAGTTACGAAAAATAGATCAGTCAAAGATTATGTGCATCAATTCCAAAACCTATCCTTAAGGGTGGAGAATATTCTAGAAGAGAATCTGAATGACCTATTTCTTGGGGTCTTAAGGACCACATCGAGCATGAGGTATGTATGTTTAATCCACTCAAGCTTTTTGATTCTATTATCATGGCACGTTATACGAGAGGAAAAAATTTCTTTATAGTAGGAGGCCACCTTTCATTAACACCGAGACCATAGTATCTCTTCCCTTCATTTTCTAGGCCAATTAGAGTGACTCCTCAACAAATGGAAGAAAAGAGAGCAAAAGGATTATGTTTTAACTGGTGATAGAAAATATGGACTGGGACATAAATGTGTTGAGAAGAAGTTGTTCTATATTGATGAGGTAATGAGGATGATGAGGAAGCTGAAATTATAGGAGAGGCTGAGGAACCAGTAGAAGATGAAGTAGAGGATCACCAACCTACAATTTCTTGCCATGCATTGTTAGGTATTAGTACTCCTCAAACACTCAAGGTTATTGGCTATCTCAAAAAACAAAAGGTGACGGTGTTGATTGACTTGGGGAGTACTCATAACTTCATAAATAGTAAGTTAGTTGCCCACCTCAATTGTTTTATTTACCCAGCTCCAAAAATGCAAGTTATGATTGCGGATGGTGGGATAGTCAAGTGCACATGAAAGTGCCATAGTATCAAGCTTTCCATGGGAGACTACATGTTAGACTCACCTATGTTTGCTATTTCTATGGGAGGGGCAAATATTGTTTTGGGTGTCCAATGGCTCACAACCTTAGGTACTATAGAGATGAATTTCCAAGAATTGTTCATGTGATTTCATTCAGATGGAAGGACAATACAATTGAATGGGATGGTAGCTAAGTCTCCATAGATTATTAGCTCTCATCAGATGCAAAAGGTTCTCAGAAAAGGAGTAGATGGATTTATAGCAAATTATTTTCCATAGAAGTACAAAATCAAAGTCTTGATACCACTCAATATTTAGAAGATTGTTGATGCTCACTCATCTATTTTTGGTGCAATTCCAAAGGACTACCACCAGATTAGGGATCATGATCATGCCATTCAGTTGATTCCAGGGAGCCAAACACCTAACATCAGACCATACAAATACCCATATTCCCAGAAAAGTGAGATCGAGAAAATGGTTCAGGAAATGTTGAAGGCAGGTATCATCAGGCATAGCCAGAGTGCATATTCTTCACCAGTGGTCATGGTACGTAAGAAGGATGAAACATGGAGGATGTGTCAGATTATCGAGAACTCAACAAGTACACCATCAAAGATAAGTTTCCTATTCCAGTAATTGATGATTTACTTGATGAATTGCATGGTGCTATTTATTTCACAAAATTAGATCTTCGTTTGGGGTACCATCAAATTAGAATAAAAGAGGAAGATGTTCATAAAATGGCTTTCAGGACTCATGAGGGCCATTATGAGTTTTTAGTAATGCCTTTTGGTCTTCAAATGCACCTTGACCTTTCAAGCTTGATGAACACTATTTTTTGAGGTCCATTTTAAGGAAATTTGTATTAGTTTTCTTTGATGACATATTGATTTATAGTAAGACATGGGAAGAACACTTCTGACATGTAAATAAAGTGTTGGAAGTTTTGGAGAAACATACTCTCTATGCTGAAAGCCATCTAAATGTTCTTTTGGTGTACAAGAGGTAGAGTACTTGGGTCACATTGTATCCCATGAAGGCATTAAAGTTGATCCTCGAAAGATCAAGCTATGGTGGAATGGCCAAGGCCCAAAACTCTCAAAAATCTTCGTGGGTTCTAGGACTAACAGGTACTACAGAAGATTTGTGTTGGGATATGGTAGAATAGCAACCCCACTCACTTTGCACATTGCTAAAGAAGGATGCCTTCCATTGGACATACGTAGCCACTAAATCCTTTGAGCATTGAAGGAAGCCATGTGCGGCACCCCGAGTTTTTACTCCCACTTCTCAAAAACCTTCATTGTTGAATGTGAAGCTTGAGATCGGGATTGGGAGCAATTCTAATGTAGGAAGGAAGACTAATTGCATTTGAGTCACGATTCAAAGGAAAATATCTGCTCAAACATGGAAATTACATGAGAGAAAGAAATGATGGCTATTCTTCATGCGGTCAAGCAATGGAGGCCCTATCTCATGGGTAGACACTTCAAGGTAAAAATTGATCATGATAGTCTCAAATACTTTTTGGAGCAAAGGTTATCATCTGAGGAACAACAAAAGTGGGTAAAAAAATGTTGGGTTATGATTTTGAAATCATATACAAAAAGGGTAAAGAAAATGTAGTAGTTGATGCGTTTTCCGGAAAGGGATACATCCGAGATGCCTTACTATGTGGAATGTCCATGTTGATGGCCTTGGGTGGATGAAGCAAGATTGGAATGGATCAAGATAAGGATACACAATCTCTAATACATAATATCAAGCAAGGATCTATGACATCTAACAAATTTGAGTGGAAAGGTAATGCCTTATGGTATAAGGATAGGTTATACTTGAGTAAAGATTTTGAGTTGAAGCATAAGATTCTTGCAGAGCTACATGCCTCACCTGTTGGAGGACACTCTAGGTTTTTGAAGACATATCATAGAATAAAAGAAATTCTTTTGGGAAGGACTCGAGGGATGTCTGACAAAATTTGTATCGAGTGTTTAGTGTGCTTGCAAGAACAAAGGGGAAACAATTAAGACACCATGTATGTTGCAACCCTTACCGATTCCTAGCGGAGATGGGAGGAGGTCTCCATGGATTTCATCACCGGATTGCCTTGTTCGAGAGGGTAAGAATGTTATTTTCGTGATTGTGGATAGGCTCAAAAATATGCCCATTTTTTTGCCCTATCACATCCATTTGTAGCTTGATCTGATCAAGCTATTTTTTTGGAGACGATTGAAATCTCCTTCCTACATGGAACCCCAAAGATAATTGTAAGTGATCGTGATCCTATTTTCACAAGTAATTTTTGGATGGAATTATTTTCATGTTTGGGTACTCAAGTTCTAGCTCACAGTTCATCTTATCATCCTCAAACCCCGATGGGCAAATGGAAGTGGTCAACAAATGCTTAGAGGGGTATCTACGTTGTTTTGTATCAGATAAGCATGAAAGATGGATTAAATGGCTACCACTTGCAGAATGGTGGTATAACACATATTTTCATACCTCTTCTCAAATGACCCCATTTTTAGCATTATATGGTTACCATCCACCTTCTATCACTTCCTCCTTGAGGGTGCAAACTAAGGTCAGAGATGTTGAGGAACACATTCAACATCAACAACAGGTTTTGGCTAGTTTGAAGGAGAATTTAGCATTAACACAAAACAGATGAAACAACAAGTAGATCAACATCGTAGTGAAAGAAATTTTGAAATTGGTGATTGGTTTTTGTATCTCCATCCTTATAAACAGATGTCTCTAAAGCAATAGAAAAAGGACAAAAAACTTGCTCCTAAATATTATGGCCCTTATCAAGTTCTACAAAAAATTGGCAATGTTGCTTATAAACTAGAGTTGCCTCCATCTTCACACATACACCCAGTATTCCATGTTTCATGCTTGAAGAAGGTTATTGGATAGAAATTTGAAGCCCATAAAAAGTTACTAGAACTTGATGAGGAAGGAAGAATCATTTTGGAGCAGAGAAGATTTTGCAAACACGTCTTAAGAGGCTGAGAACCCAGAGACATTAAGGAATATCGATCAAGTGGAAGAATCAGAGCATAGAAGATGCCACACAGGAGGATGAAGGTTTTTTGACAACATCGAGGATTATTCAACGTTGAGGACAACGTTGGTTTGAAGGGAAGGGCATGTTACGCCCTTAACCTATTACTTGTATTAGGATATGAGTAAGCCCAGACTTGTGGCTTACCATATCATTTTATTATATCATTTATACTTTCTCATGCTTAATAGGTCGGCTGGTGATGGCCATAACATTTGAATAGTATATATAGGGGATTGTAGGTATTATTCATCATCATTTGAGCATTTGAGTCTTATTATATGGTTTAGAGGTTGCCCCTCGAAGTGGCGAAGCTATTATAATTGCATATTGAGATCATTATTCTAAAATATTGTGTTATTTGGTGTTATATTTACTGCTCATAATTTGAATTATACTAGTAATTGCAATGTCTCCTGTTTAGGCCATTTTGATACACACAAACACATGTTGGTTACGAGAGAATAAATGTTGTGGTGGGTCTACATAATCTTGTTAGCATGTGCCTTAGATCTACACATCTCACCAATAGGGGCCCACTTTACTAATCTCGCACTTTATGGATGAATTTGTCTTCTATCCCTATCCCCTGCTGTTCTTTTTCTCCATCCTCCATTATTTGGTCCACTTTTTACTCTGTCTCCTTGCCGATCTCTCTGTGAAAGCATGTATGGGACCTTACAGTAGATCATTGGATCTTTGAGCCTGATGACCTATTACATTTTGCTTTTTTTGTTTCATTGATTGAATGCTTCCAAAAATTACAGACAGATGCCCACTAGCTACTTCCTCTCGTATGCTGCACTACTTCCTCTCTTCGCCGAGTAAGTGTGTATTAGCATACCTAAGATTATTTTGGATTGAATGTTACATGATAAGAAGATGGAATGGATCATTGTTCAGATGAGAAAGATGCGAGGATCATTTAATGAAGATGTGCTTCTTCTATTTTACAAGAGGACAAATTCTATCTTTTTTTAATTGGCATGTTATTATCGACACTTAAACATATTTCTTGGCACGAAAAATTTGAAGCTCATCTCTATTCCACATCTTGCAGGTAAGTGTTTGCCTAGCACACATTATTTGTGATGTTGTCGTATGGCAAATTTGGACATTGTGAAAACACATGCAATCATTTTCCCTTCCTTCTCGTATTCAAATTCATTGATTTATTTGTAAATATTGCTCTAAAAATGATTTTAATCAAATATAAAACATACCAATATGATTTTTCATCTATAGGGAACTCACACAATCAAAATGCCCCTTGATAGATTTAAAACATCATGACATTCCAAACCTAAACCATGACTAATCCCGATACGGATGAAGATTGAGGTGCATACCTTAACATGAGCGTAATCTATTTTAAGACAATCTATATTCATATCTCAATCTTGCGATTGGATCCATTAAAATATATAGATAATGCATTTCCTATAAAATGGTGGCTAGCTGCTCTGCCAAAAAATACTATTTCACTAAAATGTATTATTGTAAGCTATTACCAATACCACTAACTAATTCCTATATGAGTCCCCACAAATATCTCTACTATAAGCTAGCGTGAGTAATACTCACATTATAATATACAAAATATAACTTTCCTCACACATTAATATAATGGAGCACTAATAGAATATTTCTAACATATTTCATCTCTTATGGTTTTGTGGTTGCCATTAGTATTTTCAAGATCTATGATTTGCCATTTACCACTAGTACTTTTTTCTCCACATTTTTTTTACATTAGGAGGTTACATTTGTAATTTTGCTTCCTCATTACATCATATTAATAAAATAGGAATGTCTAAAGCATATAACATAATGAAAACACCACAGATTGAAAAATAAGCCACTATTTTTATGTACGGCCACAGTGTTAGTGGCTGTACAAGAGGACATTAATTGTCTTCCTTCCTCTGTTGCCTCTTTGTTTTCCAATTGTTGTGTTACTTACTTAGAAAGTGCAATCATGGGGCTAAAATTTAGGTGCCCCCACAATTTGAACTCAAACTTATCGTGTATAAGTGATAATGCATTCAATTGAAATGTATTGTAATTTTTTTTTATCGCATATTTGGACATTTGATGACCAATATTATGACAAAGATAATACAATGATCAACAATATTTGGACTCATGGTGTTGAATCTTGACACTATTTCCAAGATATTTTTGTATAATGATAAAATGACACACTCAATGAAATCATCTATATAACATTAGCTATAATAAAATCAATTATAATATTTGACTAGAAATTTATAGTGAGAATGGAAATTTAGAAAGTTAAGTGCGAGATAGGAAGTGAAACCACTTGTAAATTTGAGAATTTTCTCTCTTCTTGTGTTGGTGTTTGTGGCGCCTTTGATGGTTTTCTTGAGTGGGTTCAAAATTGCACATCAGTGTGCATAACTTGTTAACCTTTTTGAGACAAAAAATGTTGTTCCCTTGGCTCACCCGACATTTTCCCTTAAAGTGGCCTTTTTGATGAGCATTCACTTTTTATCGTGGGACCGTATACGAGTTTCAAATGATAATGTTAATGAATTTATTGGAAGTTACAGTTTTCCTTAATTAAATTTCTCTCAATGAGAGATACATTAAGAATAAGGAGTTAAATTGGTGGGACATGTTTGTTGGGACATGACTACATGTAATACGATATGAAAGGACCATTAAGATCATTTTACCCCTTGTTGTGACTTCCAGGAGGAAGTCTAATTCTAGGGGAGGGGGATGTAGTGCCCACCTATTTTGATTCCCATTTTGGACCATGTTGACTCATTGTAGCATCATATTATTTTGATTGAGGCATTGACTATCAGATATATTTCATTTTGATGATGATGTTGTTACATTACATGGATAATTATGTGTTGATTTTGGATGTTAACTCATTTTATGACATGGATGTACATGACATATGATGCCAATATGCTTGATTTTCTTATGGTATCGAATGTGATGATTAGGACTAGATTATGAGATCTTGCAAGATGGTATATATATTTTTCATGGATGCATTATCATGTTCACCTCTTGTTACACTATTGGTGGATCATAGTTTGATTATTCACTATCTAGTTGTTGATCATATGTGGATTATCATTGAGATATTGCTTACATTGTTGTCATATTTGTTAGCTATTATTGGGCAGGTATAATGTTTAACTTGAGTGTGTAGATGACATGTTTCACCACATGAGAAACATGGGACTCGGAAGGGATGTCTCGAACCCAACTTGCAATGGGCCCTAAAGGCCCCTTTTAAGTTCTTTCCTATTTTATTTTGCTATGGGTCACCTTTCTTGACCTTGGTCTTGTTGTGGATTATTTAAACCCCCCTTGTGATGTTGTATTATTATTACCTTCTTATCTTATTGGTTTTGCTAACCCCTCTTACTATGGAATTGCTATTAATAATTATAATCCTCTTTTCTATTAGCTTTGACCTTGATTTTAACTCTAACCCCTTGGCTTTATGCAAATTTGGTTATGTCTCTTTCTTTATTCTTCCTCCAGCTAACATTTTGACTATTTCTAAATGTTTATTTACTCATATTCCATATGACATTAAAAATCTAAATAAAAATGTACGAAACAACATTTTAATGAATGACTTCATGACCATGAGCCCTTTGACCCCTTTTTTTTAGCATTACGAAATAAAATGAAAATATAAACAACTAAACACTATTTACCAATGCATTATGATGTTGCATGAATACAAATTTCTAGATTCATTGATGCATGTGAAACAGGAGCATTGAGAGAGGTAAATGGTTGATGGAGTTGGTGAAGAGCCTATGGAACTTTAAACAATGATGCAATCGATGCATGCAGTTTGACAATTATACTGGCATAGATCTATTAGATGGAAGCAGAACACATGTCAGGTTGCTTAATAATTTATTGGTGGGAGATCAAATTAAGCTGGAGAATACAAATGCTAAACTTTACAAATAAGAACATGCAGATGCAAGATAATAGGGGTTATAGAATAAATGCACATGATCAATCTACTGTACTAATGATAGAGAGTATTTCTAGTTGTGCCTGCCTGAAGGAGCACAAGTGGAGCAATATACAACCAAGTGTTCGATCCATTGTTGTGAATGCATTGTAGTGAAAACTGATAAAACACAAATTAAAATTTCTATGATGTATATAAACTAACTCTCACAAATCTAACAACAAAGAAGCACAAACCAAAAAAGATATATCAACGGCTCTTCACCAATTTCCATTTCGACATCTGCATGGGAAAAGTAGAATACAAAGTCGCCTTAACATTTCATTACACTTCCATCACACGATCTTAAATTTCTTTGATAGTCAATTAAGTTTTTGGTAGAGCTTGAATAAAATAAACACAATAATAATCTATTATTATATATCATCGTTATGTGGGACACATTACATTTATATAGGAATGTAGTTCTTATAAATAAGGAACAAATCCCTATTTTATTTCTATCACAAGCCATGAGAGGTTATTCAATCAGCTCTCTAAATATATAAATGTATTACTCATGCTTAAGTTACTATATTCTATAACAAATATATTTTCTCACACATTTGAACAATAACTCAGACTAAAGATATTTATAGAGAGCCTCTTCACATTCTTCTGTACATACCTTATTCCCAATAGTCAATATCTCTACCCTAATGCATTTCTAACACAAAATACATATCTTGCTATCCTTAAAAATCAGAGTCCCATATTGCCATCAGATCCAAATTGTGCATAAAATTGTTTATTCTTTATTCACGAGAGACTTAAATATGCCCAAGTTTATTACATGAAATGAATAGCATACCCATACCATACATTTATAAAATTTCCATGAAATATATATGATATTGATAAGGTTTTACTAAAATCCTTTTCTAAGAGCTTATGGGCTCAAAATTGGATCAATCGCTAATTTATGATTAATTGTACCATAGCAAATGAGTTACGATTAAAATAAAGTAAATACCCTATTAAATTGTGAATCTTCCAGATCACATGTATTACCCAATTATTACAATTTTACAGTGTAAGCTCTTAAAATTTAGATGAGTGAGGTTGTAAATCCCATGTGAGAGGAAAGTTAAAAATATGAGTAGGTGCGGGAGAGAAAAATAGGATACTTTAGCTTTAATAGGATCCCATGATTTCTTTTCCTATCAAAGACACAACTGTGAGAGTCTTTAGCACACGAGGCGAAGTAAGGTCCATGCAATTACAGAAAAACTGTTAGAGGAAAATTTGGGAGAAAGCTTAATTAACATTTAAATGTTAAGTGGTAGAAAAACTACCTAAAATTTTCAAGCAATTGATTTTTTTGCCCGGTGCTTTATAGGGTTTTAAAATCCTCCCCTAAAGTGTAAGTGCTCATAAATTTTAGGAGCTTTCTGTTAGCTTTAATAGCACTTCAATAATTTTTTATGTGAGACCACATTTCCCAAGAGGAGTTATAGCCTCAGACACTTGTGGACCACCACGCTCTATGCAAAGTGAGATTTAGGGTTAGAAGAGATCACAGTGATTTAATCCCAGAGACCATGATGACATTGATCTGAAGCATGCACTGTGTTAAGATTTAATGATTCATAATATAATTTAGTGTGAGTAATAATTTGTATATTTATGTAAGTTAATATTGCATTGTTGAGAAACTTCGATATTATATTAATGTGGGTATGTAGGTACATGAAGGTTGTAGGTGTGATAATAACTCACTAGAACTATTCTAGTGAAAGAATAAAAGTGGTTGAGTGGTCCTTCGGGGGATTATGAGAGAGGAAGTTTTGTAGGGATTTTTATAAAGCCTTACTCGATCATTGAGAGATTAAAAGGTTATATATTAATATTCAAAGTTCTTGAAGAAGAAATATTTTATTGTGTTATAGTTTTGAGGGCAATCTAAACCCGACTCCATCATTTGGTTAAGTGATTAAACTGAGACAAATCGCGCGTAGTTACCTAGGGTGCCCGGCCAGTCAAGAGATTGCCTAAATCTCCAAGATTTTTTTTTTATTTGTGGTTATTTTTGGGGCATAGTATTAAAGCAATTTAAATGTTGGTTGATCCGTTTATTGATATAATTACATATGAACATAAATGTACACATACACACATAAAAATGTACTACTGAGAATTTTGCAAGTAAAAACAAACACATGACATATTTGTGAGCTCTTATTATTTTGTTGGTATTGTTACTGCTCATTTTTGTAGTGCAGCTCCAAACTATGTAGGTGCACATAATTTTTCATATATATTTGATAATGTCATGGCATAGCTAGTAGAGGCAAGTATAAATGAAAGAAAATTATTTAACTATCCATTCCTAAATTATATTGGTATATCATACCAAAAAAAATGTACATTATGAGTACCTCGCTAGAATGTTTCATTCTATTGTGGTTGAATTTATGTGTTCAGGGATTCAAGGCTTATGATTATATTTAGTGCGTTTAAACATGTCTATGATTTAGTCATCTCCTTTGGATATGTGCCCCCATGCCCCATTGTTTTCAACTCTCATGCAGAGAATTTGGGTAAAAGAAAGATTTAAGATCAAATGCTAGCCCAAGATTGCGCTATCTTTTTGCATCTGCTTATCAACTATAGAGTCATGTGGATTCTCTTCCAGAATGAGACATGCTCATGTACCATCACATGTGTAAAGATCATATTCACAAGAAATCAGATAGGGTTGAGGGACTCAGACCGAGAGTGTAATTGGAGGGCCTTGTGTACCGTATTCAATCTTCTTAGCACTTATGTCAATGAAAAGAAAGAGTTATCAAATTTGTCGAGTTTATACTAATTAGGTTTTATATTTAGTTTTAGAATATTTTGTAAATGATATTTACTTCACAAAATGGTATCACGTATAGAGGTTTTATGATTGCTTATTATTTGATAGAATTTTCATCTTTAAAAACTAATAAAATTGTTTTTGTATATAGTCAGCCTTTTATAG